>JAWPHD010009163.1:0-106973 GCA_037043455.1 Cyrtodaria siliqua
CAATCCGGTTTAAACCAGACTTGCGAAACAATAGTTCTCTTTCGGGGTGAATAGTTCTCTTGCCGAGTCAGTATCATCCAGATCATTCCAGCGCTTTATTACCAACTTGAATTATTGGTGTCAGACCTGCGAAAATCAGCCCATTGAACACAATGCAATGCAATATAGGCTATATTAGGAGATCAGTCACAAATTCCACAACATTCGTTCGCTTAAATACACCTTTATTCTGTGTATTAAACACATTTGGCTAGCAAAGGGTCCCATATCTGGAATAAAACACCGACTCAGTTTTTCAACATTTCGCGTCATTCATTCACACTATGCGTATTTTGAAATAAACATCGGTCAAAACCACATCTCTACCTAACCTCTGCGCTCATACTCTCCAAAGAAATAATCCTGACAAACACACAAACACAGTAAAATACTCACTATTCATGACATCAGAGATACTACTTTAATTAACAATGAAATAAAAACTAATCTTGGGAAAAACACATGCAAACTAGAAACTTTGGATTTGTTCAAAGAACTATTTTAGCACCCTACGGGTCTTCCTGACTGGTCTGACACCTATTTACCATAAGCGCTCAATGGCATAGACTACAATTTAACAACAAACCTTTTTCTCTAAGACTCAATATAACAAGAAGAAACTGATGCAAAGCATCGGGGCGACGAAGACTGTTTTCAAAAGGAGGAAACAAACATGTGTATTTATTAGCAAATTGTTATTATATAACAACAAAAGTGTAGAAATATTTTAAAATGTATAAAAAGTTATATGGCAAAAGTAAGCAATAGTAACTTGAGAACAAAGTCACATACTTAAGATATCAAAACATATTTAAGTGTTTGCAATAATTGCTAATGGTATATATTTCTAGTATGTTATGAAGATTTTTAGAATGTTGATGTAGTTTGAATTAAGTAATAGAAATATCAAAAAAGAAGCTGATATGATCAGTGAAATGTGTACTATGACAAATGGCTGGGGATAGGTGGACATGTATTCGGAAGAAGTGGTTTGTAGTGGTAAGATATCATACAGTTTGGTTTTTGAATGTTTGACACTG
Source organism: Cyrtodaria siliqua (assembly GCA_037043455.1). Lineage (NCBI taxonomy): Eukaryota > Metazoa > Mollusca > Bivalvia > Adapedonta > Hiatellidae > Cyrtodaria > Cyrtodaria siliqua. Next base: position 1,080 of record JAWPHD010009163.1, read on the forward strand.
ATTTTTGTCATAGGTGTGTGCCACGTAGGGCTGCTGATCATGAGATTTTCCTGGGTGGAAACCAGTATTGCATGGCCTGCGTCAGGACATAGCTTGCTCAAGCAAAGTTTCAAAGCTGTATATGTTATAGTTACTGAAAGAAGTGCACCTTAATATAAAACTTAACCAAATACGCAGACGCCGATTAAGAGATTTTAACATAAGTCATATTTTTTTCCAAAATCATACTGGCTAAAAAGTGGACCTTAACGGCAAACTTAACCAATATAATAAGTTCAAAAAGGGGCATAACTTTTGCAGAAAGCAGCACAGAGTTATGAAACCTGATACGACGGGTCATGTTATGATGTAGAACAACTGTATAAAGTTTCAAAGTTGTAGCAGTAATAGTTACCTAATATATGGACCTATGTCATAGCGCCAATTTCAATACAGCAATTTCAATACAACAACACGATCTTATTGCCTGTCTTTTACCCCCAACAGTTTCGCCAGTCTTTTACCCCAGTGTTTTATTTTGCACACTTTTTATCGGAGGACCCATCATTTCAAAATATGTGCAACCCATGGGATGCAGCATCATTTGAAATCTGAAAACTGAGTTTAAGAAATCTAAAATAGGTTAATCTACACGGTAACTTAATCTAAAGGAGAAAAATGAACATTTAAAATAAGGAAAATCAAAATCAATTGACCTAGCCTATATTCTAGTTCTTTTAATTTCTGCTTTGGTCTTTCGACAAACTGTTGTCAACACCGTCACGGAACCCATTCATTTTCATTGGGGCTCACTGTTCTAATTTATGTGAGTTCTAGGGACTCATTCAGGCTGAATTCATAAATGAAACACTGTTACCCCAACATTTTTAATCACGTGCTCCTCCATATGTCACGTGCTCCTCCATATGCAGCATCAAAAAGCAAATACAAATAAAGGTTGCGCGCTCAAGGCGCGGCGCCAATAGAACAACTACCTACTTCTGTTTCTGTCGACGTTTAAAACTATTCATCCTCGGGAATGACTATTGACCCTCAGCAGTAAACTATTTGACCTCGACTGCGTCTCAGTCAATACATCAGTGCTTCGGGTCAATAGTCATTCCCTTGGATGAATAGTTTTAACCATTGACCTCAACAGAAGTAGATAGTTTATACTATTCATCCTCGGGAATGACTATTGACCCTCAGCAGTAAACTATAGACCTCGACTTCGTCTCGGTCAAAAGTTTACTGCTGCGGGTCAATAGCTACTCCCTTGGATGAATAGTTTTAACCCCTGACCTTAACAGAAGTAGATAGTTCTATACTATTGCACTACGGCGCCACATAATGACTGCAGGCGATCTGGGTGTATCCAAATACGAATAAACACACCATCGTGGGAACAGAATAGAACAGAACATATTCTAAATTTCTTAATTATGACTTAAACAAATGTTTCTTGTCATATATTACATTTGTTTTATTTATGTGACAGGTCGAACCAATTATTACATTACAAAATGTGAAAATACAAACACACACATGATACACATGCACGCACATACGCACGTACGCACGCACGCACACATGCACATTCACTTTGACGCTAAGACACGTGTTATAAGGATTTAAGAATACCTATTAAATTGTTACATATTACTAACATTAAGTTATAGTTCAAATATTATATCCAAACGAGGATGAGCATAAATAATTTACTCAATATAAATTGAATTATTTCGAAGAATAAATGCTTCTCTGACAAACCTAGATAACATAAACAGCTCTAGCTTACTATCAGTTTGCATCAATTGAACACATTTACAAATGGATGTCTGTAATAATATGTTTTAACATATAGTTTACGTATTTGTTCATGCAATGGACAAATTAAAATAAAATGAGATTCATCTTCTATGTCGGTACTATTATACAATGTACAATCTTTTTAATTTCTATCAGTTCTATTTTGAGCATATCTGCCAGTTTAAAGTCTAAGTATAAGTCTATGAAATATAGTATTAACCTCAACATGGCAGTTCTTAATTTGAATGGCAATATATCCAAGTAAACCTCATATGAAAACGAGGTTTTAAAATTACTATACATACATAACACACGATTATTTTCAATATTCACCTTTCCATTTTTGAACAAAACAATCAATCTTTGTTTGATCAATACATGTAGTGTTTTCATATCAATACAAGTTGGGTCGTTCCAAACATAGTTATAGCCACAGTCAATCAAAATGGTTTTATCATTACTTGTCCAATTCTTCACTCCACTTTCCCAGTCTCTCACTGTATCTTTATAAAGTGTAATGTGTCTCAGTTTCATATACTGTGTGCATATGCACTAAACTAAGCACATGATCCGTTCGATTGAATTATTGTTAAAGAGGCTCTACCTATATCTTTTTGTCCACCAATTAAGAAAAACTTTACTTAATTATAAAGAGGACTATGAAAACGGTAATTGGCAATAATTTCACCCAATGATATATGCGTTTTGCTGCGGAAAAACAGGATTGAAAAGATCGGATTTTTGAAATTGTATTCGTAATTGTTTTAGACAAGCCGATTGCGGAGATTTTCCGATCTTATTCGTTTACAATCGGAACTACCTCGTCTGATTAGCGAAGAGTTCCGATCGATTCGTTTGCTATCGGAACTGCGCCGAATAGTTTGTAATCGCGTTGCGCATGTCCGAGAAAATCGTAAAAATTCGTAGTTCTCCGGCAGGAATAAACGGCTGGGCAGCATTTTATTCAAGATATTGTTTGATCATAATTAATGATTTACAGAACTGGAATACGAACCATGTTTCTGTTTAGAATACTCATAACATAGCTTTGTATACATATAAATGCAGCAATATTGAGTATTTAATATTTTACATTAAAAATCGCGTAGATATAGGTAGTGCCTCTTTAATGAAATTGTTGATCTGGAAACCTAAACGACGACTAGTTTTTGTTACATATTACTTCATAATTATGATGCTTTCTTATACATTCTTGTTTTGTAATCGAAATACACTTTATTTGAATTATATGTACAATTGTTAGCAATATAAAACCCATTTGAAGTAATATTTATGAATCATAAATAACAAACCAGTCGATTCATGGAGTTTTCCAGACCAAACATTTTCATTAAACTACCCTCCAAATAACGGCAAAATTACACTTTAAAACTGTTTATCCAAACTCTAGTCATGTGTCCAGGTCATATAATAATGCACATGTGCCTATTAAAAGTATAGGTTTATGAGTTCTTGAAATACCTGTGTTTGAATATGCATAGAATTAATTATGAGTTGGTAACTCTTAATTCGACGCTCCAGTTTTGGTGTTCGACCTGGCTGGTTAAAGCCGTTTATACTGTGTCAATAGAGTTTGGTTTCTGAAAAAAATGTAAATTATACATATACCTCGTCGTCAGTGGGTTTAGAAACGGTTTACATATGTTGTAAAACGTGACTGTTGTTGGCTGGATAGCTACTTTAATAATAATGATTCAAGGTTCATGTCATAACCTAGATCAACAGGTCATAACCTAGATCTGTCATAACCTAGATCAACATGTCATAACCTAGATCAATATGTCATAACCTATATCAACATGCCATAACCTAGATCAACGTGTCATAACATACATCAATATGTCATAAACTAGATCAACATGTCATAACCTAGATCAACATGTCATAACCTAGATCAATATGTCATAACCTAGATCAATTCACATCCAGTTTGTTTTATCAATATTATAAGGTATTTCGCTGGAAACACCCATAACGGGTCATTAACGTTAAGATTGCAAGCAAGTTCAATTTTATTATTTGATTATTAAGATTTTTACTTTTGAGTCTATCGCTTAGAACAGATGAAGGCAATACTTTTTTCGTCTGAAATTTCCACTTGTCTAACAACACTACACAACAAATCTAACTGACGATTTAAACCTCATTTATCTGTCAACAATTCACTATCTTTATGTGACAAAGCTTTCTCAGATATTGAACTATCCCTATTTAGTATGCATGGTAACGTGATATTGTTAAATCCGCAATGTTTCCTTTCAATCAGAGACAAATCCGCCATGACGTCAATGCAGACGATAACGAATAGAGTTAATTCTGTGAATAGAAACAGTGAATAATGCACCAGCCTAAGAAACATGTTTGTGTTGACCCAAAGCTAGGAACAGTGATGATCATCTTCGACGCTTGATTGTAAATACAAACTTCATGACCCTTTGTGCAGAAAAAACAACAACTGAAACCAGACTGGTCAACTCGACGTCAGTATAATGTGAGTGGGTGAGGTATCATTCCATATTCTTGGTGTAGCACACCCGTTGCAACACTTGAAGTGTCGACCTCTGGTAGAGTACAACCGTTGGTGTAGTCGCATAATGGCCCACCAGTAAAACATTATCCTTTCTTTTTGTAAAAATGGAAATTTGTGACATTTTTCGACACATGACCCCCGCATCACCCGCCCTCCCCCGCTCCTCCCACCACTACAACAAACACACTTGTGTATATTTATTTTGCAGCACTTGGGTCATTTTTCATGATGATGTAAGTTGTTCTTATTTAAAATGGGGCTAAATATGAATGATACATTGCATTTCTATATGTTATGACACATAAAACAAATATCAAAAATCAATGGGCGTGTGGCAGCACTGAAAGCGACGTTACCCCCATACATACATACTCGCTCCTTGGTTCCATTTTACCTTTATATGTCAGCCAATATACAGTGCCCTCCATAATTATCTTTACACATTGTTGTAATCTCATTGCATTACGTTTAAACCCCAATTAATGCATACCTTAAAATTTAATGAAAAATCATAAAATTAATTCCTAAATCTATGTTTACATTTGGTATACATGTTACACTTTGTAATATATATAATAGTTTTGATGACCTAAGCCAATATTTAGGGAACATTACGAGAAAATGGCCATTACATTTTATTTCCATTGAAATCAATGCAAAATCTGAATAGAAAAATAAAATTTTAATTATTCCATCTGGTAACAGACAACAGTTTGAAAATAAAAACACTTGCATTAAAAATTAATACCCATTAAAAACATGGTAGTTTCATGTTGGATTTTAACTGTTTGCATTGTTTTTCTACTAGTTCAAAATTAATTGATTCAACATGTAATGCAAAAAGGATTATAACACTTGTAGTGAGACTTATCTATAAACTTCATTTAATAGCTTACTGTTATTTAGCGATAAACTGCTCGTATTCAAGTTGTAAACTATTGCACTACCATGTAAAGGTTATATATCAGTTTGTATTCAAGTTCTATAGACTATGATTACGTAAAGCGACCAGTGATCCATTAACGCATTCCGATAATTTAATTTTATATTTCGATCTTTTATATTGATTCATGTCATGGAGCACTGAACTCTGATAACCCCGTTTCATAACGTTTATATAATCCCGACATAATTCCCTTAATAAGTTTACAAAGTGAGACATGAGGTTCTAGTTTACCACTTAGTACTTATTGCGTTAGAAGTAAATTAGAGCCGCTCCGAGAATGATGGATGGCGGATTTGACAGGGATCCCGGTCCTTGATTAGCCGATTCTTATATTTACTTCCAAACCACCACTTTGTGTGAACTTCTAACGTGGATAGTCCCTTTCTGCCCGTGCATGACATACTATGGAGTGTATTTAAAGCGAAATTCACGTTGTTCCTACACAAGCCCGAGAGATGGATCGGCATATCAGACCGATGATTTTTTGCCCAAATCCGTTAAAAGATTCATAAAATGATTAGAGGGCAGAGGAATTGCAGAGAGCAAGAACCATAACTCTGTCTTCATTAAAATTAGAGATATCGCCCTTTGTAATTTTATACTAAGAATTCTTGTCCGGAGCATAACTTCAGAACTACTTATGGGACTGCAATGAAACTTCACACAATGATAGAGGGCAATGAGATGAAGATGACAACATAGCTTTATGTGTAAGAATTAACTTAAAAAAAACAACACAAAAATATGTAAAAAACAAGAGGCCCAAGAGGGCCTGTGGACGCTTTACTTGCTCAAGATAAAGTTTATGTATAAGGGGCCATAAGTATTTCAAAAATCATTCAACCGGTACTTGGTGATATATGCAACTAGGCTTGGTACTGATCATCCCTGCAACGTTTCGTTGAAATCCAGCCAGAGGTTCAGGAGAACTAGTCTAGACAAAGTTTGTGTAGTAAAACATTTAAAGGGCCAAAACTCTGCCAAAAATTATTCAACCGAAATATGGCGATGATATGCACAACTAGGCTTGATACTGATCATCCTTGTCGAGTATCGTCTATATCCAGTCAGGGGTTTAGGAGAACTAGCCCGTAAAATTATTGTGGTATCAAAATCCTTCAAAGGGCCATAACTCTGCCAAATATCGGTAAACCGGAACGCGACGATGACATGCACAACTAGGCTTGGTGCTGATCATCTCTGCAAAGTTTCACTGAAATCTGGCGAGGGGTTCAGGAGAAGTAGATCAGACAAAGTTTGTGTATTAAAACCTTTAAAGGGCCATAATTCTGCCAAAAATCATTCAACCGGAACACGGCAACGATTTGCACAACTAGACATGGAATTGATCATCCCTAAAAAGTTTCGTTTAATCCGGTCAGGGGCAGGAGATGTAGTCAGAACAAAGTTTGTGTATTAAAACCTTTAAAGGGCTATAACTCCGCCAAAACCGTTTAACTGGAACACGGTGACTATGTACAACTAGGCTTGGTACTGATCATCCCTGCAAAGTTTCAATGAAATCCGGCCAAATGAAGGCCCGTTCGTCTTAATGAGGTCCAGATATAGCATGTTTCAGAAAATCAAGGGACATGACTCCGATATAAATGGTCCAATCTGGATGGTTTTCGAACTTGTCCGAGCTGTCATTGATATCAACACTCTTGTAAAGTTTCGTAAAGATCACATGAAAAATGAAGGCCCTATCATCTTAACGAGGAACAATATAGCATTTTAACTAAATCAAGGGCCATAACGCCGCTGTTACTGGTCCGATCTGGCTGGTTTTGGAATTTGTCCGAGTTTTCATTGATATAAACAATCTGGTAAAGATTCGTAAAGATCAGATGAAAGAAGAAGGCCCGATCGTCTTAACGATGCAAAATATAGCATTTTTAACTAAATCAAGCGCAATAACTCTGCTGTTACTCTTCCGATCTGGCTGGTTTTTGAACTTATCCGAGCTTTCATTGATATAAACAATCTGGTAAAGTTTCGTAAAGATCGGATGAAAGATGAAGGCCCTATCGAATTAATGAGGCAAAATATAGCATTTTTAACTGAACAAAGGGCCATAACTCCACTGTTACTGGTCCGATCTGGATGGTTTTCAAATTTTTTCGAGCTTTCATTGATATTGTTTCGTAAAGATCGCATGAAAAATGAAGGCCCTATCATCTTAACGAGGCAAAATATAGCATGTTTAACTAAATCAAGGGCCATAACTCTGCTGTTACTTGTTCGATCTGGCTGATTTTCGAACTTTTCTGAGCTTTCATTTATATAAACAATCCGGTAAAGTTTGGTAAAGATCGGATGAAAGACAATGGCCCTATCCTCTTAACGAGGCAAAATACAGCATTTTTAACTAAATCAAGGGCAATAACTCCGTTGTTAATGGTCCGATCTAGCTGGTTTTCCGAGCTTATATTGATATTAACAACCTGTGCAAGTTTGGTAAAGATCAAATAATAAATGAAGGTGCTAGAATGTTCACAAGGCTTAATATGGCATTTTTCAGTAAAACAAGGGCCATAACACCGGTGAAATTATTCCGATCTAGTTGGTTTTCGAACTTGTCTGAGCTTTCATTAATATAAAGACACTGGCAAAGTTTCGTAAAGATCCAAATAATATTGAAGGCCCTAGAGTGTTCACAAGGCAGAAAATAGCATTTTCAGGAAAACAAGGGCCATAACTCCGGTATTACTGATCCGATTTGACTGGTTTCCAAACTTGTCCAAGCTTTTATTGATATGAACACTCTCTGCAAGTTTGGTAAAGATCAAATAATAAATGAAGGTACTAGAGTGTTCACAAGGCTTACTATGGCATTTTACAGCAAAACAAGGGCCATAACTCCGGTGAAATTATTCCGATCAGGCTGTTTTTCGAACTTGTCCGAGCTTTTATTGATATAAAGACACTGGCAAAGTTTCGTAAAGATCCAATTAATATTAAAGGCCCTAGAGTGTTCACAAGGCAAAAGTTAACGGACGGACGGACAACTCGCCATCCCATAAGCTCTGCTGGCCTTCGGCTGAGATGGTCCAATAGTCGAGCTAACAACCACTAATAGGACTAAAATGAAACTTCATGCAATGATAAAAGGCAGTAAGAAGAAGTACAGAGCACAAGAACCATAACACTTTATTCAAATTAAAATTCTTGTCCGAAGCGGTCTCTCAAAAACCACTCATGGGACTTGAATGAAACTTCACATAGTGATAAAGGGGCAATGAGAGGAAGTGTAGAGCACAAAACTAGTTATAGCCCTATGTAATTTTATACTTATAATTCAACTCAGAAACAACTAATGGGACTGCAATGAAAGTTCATACAATGATAAAGGGCAATGAGAGAAAGCGCAGAGATTCATTCAAATTAGAATTATTGCCCTTTGTAATGTTATACTTGTAATTCTTGTCAGAAGCATATGTCATGTTCTACTAATGGAACTGCAGATTGAAAACTACCAGGTGATACAAGGCCATATGATAAGCCGAGGATACATTTTGGGGAGCATCCATTGGTTCTACCGATTTTCTTGTTTTATATTAATGTTTATACATTTTGATCTGATGAGATGTTAAACACCGATAACATATCCTCAGAAGCAAACCATCTTGCATTTTTAAATTTTCTCGTTTTATAAAATGGTTGACCTTGAACTTTTGACCTTTTTTGAAATTTATGCGTTTGTTGATACCATGTCAGTCACTATACTGCCACTTCGGCAAGGAATGAACATCGGTCCATTTTTTCCTCTATATTTTCCTAGGGAAGAGTATTTGAAATCCAAATGGTGATTTGAACACAGTAAAGACAGTTTATTTAACGTTTAAACTAAATTAAGGCGTACATACACGCCTCCGTTTTATATGAGGAGTCAAACATTATATATGATATTATTGCATGGGTTCAAGGAGTCATTCAGTCTGCGAGTAATAGGTGTATTCTTTATAAATAGTAGGTGTTAGTTATTCAACCGTCGTTGGTGGAAGTGTTTATTTGATGAACGTGTTGTAACGACGAGGTTTCAATGCAAATCAAACTCATTATAGCAAGTTTTTATATTTATTTATTCCAAAGTATTATCTCCTCATAATTCTTCATTGAGATAGAATCACAAACTGGAAATGTGGTAAATCGATTTGCATTTTAATTTGTATTTCGTCTCTATAAGTAAGTAGTAAATCATTTATTAACGTGACATGTGTATATATCTCGTTTATTGAATACATTTTTAAGGTTCTCTTCATGAAGCTGTTACGGTACGTGGCTGTTAACTGATAAAAATAATCACACAGTTGAATACAAGCTTAGATATTTGCAATCAGATAAATGGGGAGAATACGTTATGCCGTGATATTGAACAGAATACAAATTATGTTATGGAAACATAACTATTTCCCGTGTTTGCACTTAACACCTAGGTTTTGTCACCATGACGATGCACTCATTGTCATGCAAGCTGTTATCTGTGGATTGGCGGTTTGGGGTGGGGCGGATTTAGAAGTATGGAAGCATGTGTGGAAATAGATTCGAGGAATTAAAAATATAAGTCAAGAAAGGGAAATCGAGGTTGGAGATTGGGGTGTGGGGTCGGGGTGGTGGTGGTGGTGGTTCTGTGTGTGTGTGTGCGTGTGTGTGTGTGTGGTGTGCGTGTGTGTGTGTGGTGGTGGGGGTGGGATGCGGTTGACATGTAGTATACATGTGAATTCCGGAGTATAAATGCACGGAATCATACGAATGCATTCACGGTTCTGACTCATATATCTCATGACTCATCAGTATCAACGCCCATCACCTTTAAACATCACCCGACGATTCTATCATAATCTCCATATTAAAGGTACTGAAAGCGATCTGGAAGACTGATTGGTGTTAATCCGAATGCAAATGAAAACCGTCATAATGTGCTTCAGTGTCATGTGAAGTGTACATCTTTTATTGTTTATGAACATGTTTGGCCTAGGAAAAAAGACGAATCGGCTGGTTTGTGTTGATAAATCGTCAACATTAATTAAAACGGGGTTTATATTGCATATATTTATAATTCTTCAAGATCGCATCTTGTCCATTTAAGCATGATTTTTTCTAAAGCCATCTTCTATACCAATATAGGAAGTGACGTATACGGTATAACTATTAACATCAGAATCTCAATGACCTCGTGGATCGTAAATTAACTTACCCTTTTTTTTTCTTTTTTTTAAGGTCTGTGCTTTATTATTCGATTAACATGTTTGGATTGTGTCGTTTTTCATGATTCGTACCCATATTTCATTGCTCATCTGAGAGAGAAGTACGCAAGATAATTCTTGAAAATATAAGTGAAAGCTTGAAACAGTTCTCAATATGTCTGACACATTAAAGGGACACACGGCAATCTTGTAGTTTTTGAAATAGGTGTCTCCATTTATATATCCAGTATCATTTTCACTTTTACCCTGGTTACATTTAAATAAATCAAGTTTTAAGTATTCACTATTTCGTCTTATTATACTGTTGGTTTTAATATAGTGTTGGTACAATAATATCAAAAATGAATAATATGTCAAAATAAATTGCTCAATACGATATGTATAATTAATATTAATGATTGAACAAATGCGAGTTATGCAGAAAAACTAGCGGGACGCCGTGAGTTTTAAAAAGATAAAGATTGCCGTGTGTCCCTTTAATTTGACTGATGAGCAATGAGTCGGACTAGATAACATCATATTACTCTACCCTATTGATATATATTTGTTTTGCATTTATATTTATGGTAACAGTAATTTCTATGCTAGAGATGGCCCACGACTGGAAAATAAGTGTTATTCAATTATATTATATTCAACGCTAAACGCCTGTGATGTCACGACAATGTCTTGGTTCTTACCAGAGAACGAACTACAATTCTAAATATGTTCAGATAAATATAAAATGCATTATGCCTGCATAGAATAGACATCAAAAACGAATCCATCTCTCTGTCAATTTTCATAGAAATATTCCAATTATTAGATATTCTTACCTATGGAAATTGGTTCTTCTGAGCTATAGGCCTACCGTGAGGGCATCAAGAGGAAATGTCCGTGCGTGCGTACCTGCGGGGGTCAATTTCTCATAACTATAAACATTTAAACGGATGGGGTTGGGGTGGGGTTGGGGAAGAGCGGTCTAAACACTTTAAAGGGGAGGCTGATCTCCACCCATCCACCTACCCACCATCTTCTAAAACAGCTATGACAATATTCACTCACCTCGAACAAATGCCCATTCGGTAATCCAGTTTGGTTTGCTAGTCTGGCTTTATAATCCTTGTACATTTTTTAAATTTCCTATTCTTGCCAAAGCACCGCGCCAACTTTTGAATTAATCCTATTTTTAACTCACCATTTTTGTATTAAGCAACAACTAATCATTGAAACAAGGTGCTGCGTTTTAGCATTCCCTTAATTTGTAAAGATATATATAAAATTGTTTATATCCATGTATAAATGTATAGCAAGCACGTGCTCGACGATACACTACGTATGAATTCAAGTCTCTATATACGTAATTATGTCCAGCAAACGTAACACTAATTTCTTTCTATTGTAAGACCTGACAGCTGTATACATTTAACACACCCTTTGACCGTACATATCTCACACCACCTTTAACCGTAGGTTCACTAGACGGAATCTTACATACGTTTGTGATAGGCTTACACAATAAGAACAACTTCTAAAAGCATTTCAGAAGGAATTCAATTTAAATGTCCGAGTGCCTTTAAAATCTACTTATTCCCAAGTGAACGTTTGTTTTCTTTACAACTTTTGTAAGCCAATGTATTCATTGCATTTATGGTGACACGCATTCAGTATAATTATATAGTTTATTCACAGATGCATTACCTCAAATAAATGGAGATTACCGGTTAAGATGCCGCGTAACTTAATGCGTTTTTTAAATTTAATGTTATCATTTCAGTAGACATACAATGGTATGTATGAATTTGACATGTCTTCAGATTTAATACTAGTTCATAGTACATTCTAAGTGCTCATTTCGTAATTCGCATAACATAATACGTTTATATACTATTTTATTTTATGACAGTCCTGTATATATACCTACTCCGTTGTTATTTATTCCCAATACGGCATGCACTAAATTAACCAAAGTTCCAGTTCATCTAAGTTAAATGATCGTCCACTCTATAGGATACACTTCAAATCCATCCATGGAGACGAATTAAGAAGCCCAAACAGTGTCATAACAAAATGAACGTGAAGTATTGACTCTATATAGGATTCACATACTTGTGTAATGTATATTTACCCATTTATTAAAGTTTGGGTATACTGTACACTTCAGTAGAGTTTATACATATATAATCATGTTGACCTTTTAGACTCGTGCTTGGTATATTTTACAAAAGAAGACACTGACGACGCTAGTTGTCATACCACACGCATAGGCGTAGGAGCAGGGTGTGCGAGCCATGACCCTCAAGACACCACACAACGCATATGTGTAGAAGTAAGGTGTAGGGGCCATGGCCATCAAGACACCACATAGCGCATAGGCGTAGGAGCAGGGTGTACGGGCCTTGACACTCAAGACACAGCACAGCGCATAGACGTAGGAGCAAGCTGTGCGGGTCATTACCCTAAATACACCACACAGTGCATAGGCGTAGGAGAAGGGTGTGCGGGCCATGAACCTCAAGACACCATACAACGCATAGGCGTAGGAGCAAGTTGTGCGGGTCATGACCCTCAAGACACCACACAGCGCCTATACGTAGGAGCAAGGTGTGCGGGCCATGAACCTCAAGACAACACACAACGCATAGGCGTAGGAGCAGGGTATGCGGGTCATGGTACTCTAGACACCGCACAACTCATAGGCGTAGGAGGTGTGCGGGTCATGACCATAAAGACATCACACAGCGCATTGGCGTAGGAGCAAGATGTGCTGTGCGGGCCATGAACCTCAAGACACCACACAGCGCATAGGCGTAGGAGCAAGGTGTGCGGGTCATGACCCTCAAGACACCACACAGCGCATAGACGTAGGAGCAAGGTGTGCGGGTCATGAACCTCAAGACAACACATAACGCATAGGCGTAGGAGCAGGGTATGCGGGTCATGACCCTCTAAACACCGCACAACTCATAGGCATAGGAGCAGGGTGTGTGGGCCATGACCATCAAGACATCACAAAACGCATAGGCGTTGGTTTAGGCTGAGCGGGTCATGACCCACAATGTTGACAGTTGCTGTGGTGTGTGTGTGTGTGTTTGGTTGGGGGGGGGGGGGGGGGCGGGGGGGGTGCGGGTTAAACAAAACACCACAGAAATATTAAAAGTTAACATTTTGAACTTTGAACGTACATTATTTCGTCTTTTGTTACCCAGAAATTGCGACTAGATGATGCAGTGCTCCGCCACCTCTTGCCCCAACCACCCTCCTCCTAAAACGCTCATACGCACTGGAATAATCAATAACTCGGCTATTATACAAATGAGATCCCCATTAACCCAGCAAAGTAATACGTCAAGATGTATACTGTATTTATAATGTATACATAATATTAGTCAACGTTAAGCCTTATATTAGTCAAAGTTAAGCCTTCAAAGTCAAGTTATTCAGTAGTCAATATTTGACCTATATATGATCCGTGTCACTCACCTTTGGAGGACAGTTGTCCGAAGATAGTCATAGTGAGGGAACAACGCTTATAACAGATCAATATGTCTAGAGTCTCAACAATTAAGCGGAACTTATTTGCCGATTTACAACACGGTAATTGCCAAACCTAGTTATCCTACGCAAACTCCACGGAGAAAATAGTCTAGATCATCTGCGACGCTTGCTTGTTTTCAAGACAAACGTCTACAGCTTTTCTTCTATTTTTTTTATGACGCGGCAGCCATTTTACCGAGATTCTGGTATCGTTTCTGATTGACTGATACAGACGCACCTTCTATCCAAGATATACAGAACGGCAGAAACACAATACATTAATAAATAAACAAAGAGGGAAACTTCATCATTATATCGACGAACTAAATGTGGATGGTCAAAAATACTATAATAAAAAAACAAAAACAAATACGGACATGTATTTCCGGTTTTAATTTTTTCTGTACAAAGGGTCAATACTTTTGTATTTACAATCAAGCGTCGAAGATGGTCATTATTACGGAAAAAAAACGACAATGTAAGACTTGCAAGACAGCAGATTCCCGCTAGAATATTAGTGTTTTCCATATTCACCAATCCACACTCTCTCTATCTTCCCACCCCGACCCGCCAGGCTATAGTGTAGTTAGTGTTTTTGAATCGGTTGAAAGTTCACGATCGATCATGCGTAGATGTTCATTAGGGGGCACTCCACAATTCTCAACAATCAAAGCCATGACAAGCACTTAACCTGAATCCTTGAGCAAAATAAATCACACCATCATTGGATCATACATTTCTTTGAAGACCATAAATTACCCATGTTTTCATACCAGTAAAAGAACCAACAAGCATTATCTTAACAATTTTTGCCTCATTTCTTTGATTACCACCCCTCCCCCTTTCCCCACTCCACCCCACCCCCTCTCAAAACAAGCTTAAAATGCAAGTTTACCAATAGTTCAAATGTCAATAAATAATATAAAACATTTTTCACCATTCATCGTTTTTTAAGAAATTATTCCAAATTGATGAACCCGTAAGGCCAAATCAGCCAATTTTGCTAGTTTTTGAAAGTTTTTGATAGTTTCACATTTTTCTATTTATTGCCTCCAAGAAAACCCAAAGAAGGCATATTCCAATGTATCAAAATAAACTTATAAGTACTCAAAACTGAAAAAAAACACCAGCAAACATGCACTTCATATTTATTATAATACCATCCATGGACCTAAAAGATGATTAATTGATTTCTTTCTGATTTAAAATCAGGGGTATAACTCTATTCAGGGTTTTATTATATCTATATATACCAAAACCCTGCTCTAATACACGGCTGGTAATCAGTGGAGCTACCTCCGTTTGGAGGTATATGCAAAAGGCTCCATCGTCACTTCCGAGGTAGCTCCAACGTCAAAAATAAAGGTAAAACAGGTGGGTATGCTTTGCTAATCTTCGTTATTTTTTTATTTGCCTTGATCTGACTCATACAGGAATGCAGTTCCGTGTGGACTAGCTATTTTGTAAACCATCTAGATGGCGACAGACGGATTACGAACAGACGGACGGACGGACGGACAAATTCTGATTACAGTAACTCGCCTTTTATATAATTAACTCAGGTGTATTAAACTTAAATATATGTTGTGCCGTATGGGAGGCGTTCAGCGATATTTAAAAACAACAGCATAATCAGCATAATTTTGACTTTAAACCTGTTTGCATGTAATTAAATAAAACTGAGTTTTCATTGTTTCATCTTATTCTACCATAAATATATTATATAATCAACAGTTATTAATATGCAAAAACAATTTGGTTTATACTATTCTTATAATTAATATTAATGATAGAACAAATGTAAATTATATAGAAAAACTAAAGGGATGTTTTTAAAATATCAAAATTGGCGTGTGTCCCTTTAAATTTTTTACGCATAGAACTGCACGGCAGTATATGCCTCAGCGTGCTACGCATACAGCTTCTCTGGAGCTCTGTTCATGACGTAGCTCTATGCGTCGTAACATAGGTTCCCGGATTCCTAATTCCTACCTTTCTCTGGGACGACTCTAAATAACCTATACTGTGTTGATGAGACGTTAAGCAAAATCAATTCTCGGAACGTTAAATGGTATATTGTCGGCTATACCGGTTATACCTACTAGCTGGACATCATTATTTTAATACCGTGATTAGGACCCAATTTTACTGAATCTCAAATATTGGAGAAAAAAAAAGGAGAATGAAATCCGAAGTCTAATCTCCATTATTTTCATATCTGAGATTTAAATCGTATGCCGAAATTACGATTATCCAGGGATTGGAAATAAGACGTGTTAAGGTTTATGTCTTCTTCTGTGTAATCCCACTGAGATTGCATTTGAAAAAGATGAAAATAAAAAAACTCAAATAATCTTGAATATTTTTACATGAAGCTTCCAGTTTAATAAGTTTACACATTTATCTAGGTAGTGCTACCCTTGAATTATAAATGCATAGCTGATAAACAAATATATGAATTAGTCAATACACACATGACCTTGAGTATGACATAAAACGAGTATGGATCAATACACACTTTAATAAAGTTTGTATTTATTATTCAAGTATAGCACTGTCTAGGCAAAAGTGTAAACATATTAAACTGTAAGTTACCTGTAAAATATTCGGGATTATCGGAGTTCTGTTTTTTTTCTTCTTTTGTTAATGCACTTTCAATGGGATTCCACAAAAGGGGACATAATCCTTAAATACGGGTTTGCTCTGCAGAAAATCAATTTCAACTGTTGAACATATAATTATCATGTACTGAAGCGATAATCGTAAAATAAACGGGTGATTATTTTGACAGTTTTGGCTGTTTCGAGATGTTCAATACAAAAAATATTTTATTCTTCTTACCCTTGTAACCCACGCGTTGTCCTTGCTGCAGCACTTTCCCTTAGCCTCGTCCGTCGGATGGGGACGTAAACCGGGCGGTCCCGTGTATCGGTCTATCCTCCGAGCACGTTAAAGAACCATAGGAATCTATTCGATAATAAGAGTAGGGCAGGTTCCCGGATTCCTACGTATCCTTCCCCTCTATCTGGGGCGGCTCTAAATAACCTATACTTTGTTAATGAGCCGTTAAACAACATTCAATTCCTTGCTGCAGCACTAGACGTTGGAAACGTCTCCCACCAGTGTAGCGCTTAGATACTGGCATCTTGAACAGGTGTTGTTACCTTTGGACCAGGTCGAGGCATTACCAGTTCACAAGAAACGTTGCTGAAGTTCGTTAATTGTATACACGTGGCACTAAGTAACATAATAGTCATGCGCCTTTGCGACACGCCGCCGCGCAACATACCTACAACCTGCTGCGAAGTCGAGGCGCTTTTTAAAATATAATCTGCACTATTTGTTTTCTATTTTAAGTCATTTACCAATCGAACAAACTGAAACAAATTGGTTTTCTGTGGGAAAAGTACTTCCTGTAGCGCGCCCGTGCAAAACGTGGTGTTCCATCTTAACGGCTGCCGGTGTTCACGGTTCGTTAATTGTTGATGTTTAAAAACGTGAAATGAGTGGTTTTATGCCTAGTTCTGGTAATTTAGTAAAGTATAGCCAGGTATTTCAAGGACCTGTTTAGAGCCTTTTGTATTTGGGGAGGAAATGCTTGGGAGGGTGTGTGTGGGGGAGGGGAGTGGGTGCGTGAAGGCTTGCGAGAGAATGTATACATTATAAACTATAAATTTCTGTGGAAACTGTGTTATTCAATTGTGTATCAGATGACAATATTAAATATAACACTGCTATATGCGTAACAAACGCTCAAGGTAACAATTCCGCTAAAGGTAACAACCGCCGCTAAATGTAACAATGTCAACGCTAAAGTTAACAACCTCCGCTTAAGGTAACAATTACCTGTACCGCTAAAGGTAACAGCGCTTACGCCACTGGTGCCACAGTAGTGCCACAGTAACTAAAAATAACCCGTTTACTCAATTTTCATTGAAACTGTAGATTTTGAAAAAAGTTGTTACCTTTAGCGTTAGCATTGTTACCTTTAGCGTTAGCTTTGTTACCTTTAGCGGAAGAGGTAATTGTTACCTTTAGCGGAGGTTGTTACCTTTAGGGTTGAAAATCGTTACCTTAAGCGGCGGTTGTTACCTTTAGCGGAATTGTTACCTTCTTTAGCGTTGTTACACTGTACAAAGAAAAAAATATATTCGGGCCTTAATTTATATACCAGAGCTGATCGGTACGCAGATGTTTAAACATATAAATTGATTATCATTCCCTGTGTTCAGTATCACACGTGCATAATAGTTTACAAATCATTAAATGGCCAAACACCAGAATATATCAATCAACTATTAATAAATGCCTCAACAATACGTGAGCGAAAACTACGCTCTAATACAAATTATGAAAACTTGCATATTCCCAGATGACATACATCTTGCTATGACAATTATTTTTCTCTGAGCGGTGCTAAAGAATATCGAAAATAGACGATCATCATCACTTCACCGTTTCAAACGCTTGCTAAATGATCACCTATTGAAATTGTAAATTTGGAACTTATATTGTCTCATGGTGGTCTAGCTAAGTACGTTGTCCAACCCTGGGAGAAATAGGAGATGTTTCAATTATACAGTAACATTTACCTAAAACTTGTCTTGTCTTGTGGTAGATTAGCTTGTATGTTGTAAAACCACAGATACATATAAGTAGTGTACTTTAGATATTAATTATGTTTTAAAGCTCATCTTGTCGTTCATCTTAGAAATCATTATGCATTGTTCTTGTAATATAATATAAAGTTTCTAGACATGCTTTATGCCATATATATATATAACATTGTTTCAACGAATGTTTGTACATATTGTAAATATATATGTATGTTTTTGTTTGAGGACCATATGTCAGAATGGCTATAAGTCAAATAGTTCACCCTCGATAAATAAATAAACATATTATTATTATTATTATTATTATTATTATTATTATTATTATCGGTTATGTAGCATAATAACAGTAAATAAGCAAGCCTTTTTAATAGCCAAGTATCATTGGAAAATAGTTCCTTAAAGCTAAACAGTCCATTTAAATACATGTGATTTTAAAGAAAATAAATAGTGTGTAGCATAAGCTAATGTTGCTAGGTAACATTAGCAACATTATGTGTTTCCTTTTTGGATACATACAGATTGTGTTCGCGCGCTTATAAAGTAGGCGATCGCTTCAGTAATTACGACAATCAAAGTACTGCGTACTGAATGGCGAAAACATTAGTAAGCAAATGGTTTTGAGCTGTTCCTATAGTTAAGATTAAAGATAGTATGATTTTTTTATTATTGTTATTGGCGAAGTGATTCTTGTTATATGTTATATAAGAGGCCGCTGAATCCTCACCTGAAGTTCATGATTAAGGGTTGTAGGAAGTGGCAAGTTATTGTTTGAGATATTGGTTAAAATCTTTTTTTAGTAGTCGCCATGAACTTGTGTTTTTAAAAATGTATTCGAATTTCAAGTCATTTTAGTAAAGGTTCCAAAGCAATATTACTTATGGTTCGCCACACACTGTTATTGTGTAACATCTATTTGTAGCTGTAGCTGTGTAGCAGCCATCTTGAATTTCCGGTCGGTCTGGGTTTTTTTGCTATGACCAACCAATCTCTATCCAGAGTACACTCATTCCTCATTTGACTCTGTCAACGTCAAAGGAAGTAGGGCGAACGGTTAGGTCACGTGATTTTTCAAAAAAAGTCATGACGATGTTTATAATAAATCATTTTGCGTGATCTGCAAAGATAAAATATAGACCTATATTAAATAATTTCAATTTTTATTACTAGGAGTTATTTTTTTTAGTAATTTTCTGCTATCGAGCTTCGGTTTGAAATGTTTACATGTGTGCGTTTCGATTGAGGAGACCTAAGTACGAATTATATTTGTAGTAAAATAGTCCCGATTTAAACTATATTGTTTTCAAGCATTATTTTAAATCTTGCACATTTAATTTGCAGATATTCTGAAAATTATAATTATACAAGAAATAAATTAGTTTCAGCCAAACACATTCCAATTTAACAGGTTTTACCAAAATCTTGTAATTCAGTAGTTAGCAGAGATATATGTGAGTGCAAGGAACGATAACTCTGCGTGGAGATTGATGACCAACGAGACAGCAAGGACAACATTCTTGTAAAGTTTCATGGAAATCCATGAAGTTGTTTCAGAGGAGTCGCCACACGTTCTTCCTATATAACTCTATAGAAACAAAGATGGGCAATGGATGCCATGTTAGATATCGAATCGGAATTATTTTTGATTAGGACGAACTACATGGCATGCCAGTCATTTTGTTTAAGGTTCCAAATCAATAACACTTATGGTTATGGGAAGTGACCGACAAGTAATTGTATTTGTAAAATCTATTATAAGCCGTGGCGGCCATCTTGAATTTCCGGCTGTCATGTTTTATTAGACATCAAGAGCAACATTCCTGTGAAGTTTCATTAAATATGTCAAGTAGTTTCGGAGGAGTAGTCGCCACAGCAGTGCTCCAAGAAAATTAAAATTGGGAATAGCACAGGGCAAGTAGATTTCAAAAGTCCACATGCCCTGACTGAAAAGTCACTTACCCTGATTTTTTTTAATTTACTCCGAAATTGTTATTACAAAATGAATGAATATTTGCCAGTGCGTGCATTTTTGTCGATATTGAATATTTCGCTTTTTTAGTTTTATTTATAATTAATTAATAATACACATGTGATTAGAATCAAACAATAAGGTTCTATTGCCCTTTATTTTCCTTTTATTCATCCAATGCATCATATAACAAAAACAATATTATTTTCTTTTACATTTTTAGGATCACGTCAAAAATCGTACCGGGTCCCGCAAATTAAACCATCCAATACAGGTGCGCGTTCCCGATGTTATTGAGCAATAGTCTTTATCATTTTCGACAAAATCTAGACACATCGTCGGACTGAGATACTGCGTTCAATAAAGTAGGTCTGGTCTTGAAATATTTGTTAACATCCACGTGGTGCGCTAATACGATGTATCCGGTCTATGAGTGATAGGATATGGCTGAAAACGCTTTCGCCAAATTAGTCGATGTCGCTTCTCCAGGATTACGAGTATATAAAGAACGTATAGGAACGTTGTGTGTTTAAAAGTCCTCTGGCCAATCAATAATAGGTTAGAGTTTCACTAAAATGTCAGAATAATGCGCCATGTTGAAGAAGAGACTGGACTATCATCTCCGACTGTTCCATCGTCCGCAGAGGGACCAGTCGCTGAAGATCGACGACCTACCAACGATGGTGGTAGGGCGTTGGACCCATGACCCAAAAGTCGTTGGTTCGATCCCCGCCATAACTATAATGTGTTGTGTCCCTGAGCAAGACACTTTATCTGCATTGCTTAGTACGGGTTCTACCCAGGAAGACAACCAAGAAGTATCTTAGAAGTGAATCGCTTACAACGGTATCGAATACAGTAAGTAAGAAAGTAATTAAGATACCGCGATCGACGGCCCAGGGGCGAAAGTTGACACACGTGCAACTGGGCATCTTCAAGAACCACCCTACAGCAACGGATCGAGAACCTCTACCTACAAGTCATCATCACTACATGTTTCCTCCTGATCATGAGCCGCACATGTCTCCAGCCTCCAGACCATAAATGCTTACAGCAACTCCAACTCCAATAACATACACTTCTCTATCACGCACGCACCCACACACACACATACTTATACACTTTCACACATGAAGACAAGTTTTTTCCCTATGACCCTTAAAGTATAAATACATTAGCCCTGTCAAAAAGGGCGGCGATATTCCGCATATCTCCCATGACCCTTAAGTATAAATACGGTACAATGCCAGGCAAAAGCAGGGCGGTACGCGTATCCCTCATTTTCCCGAGTCCCTATGCCCATTAAATATAAATACACTAGCCCTCGGATGACAGCGCGCTCGACTTTCCGAGGCCCTGAAAAGGGTAATACTTCTGTAAAACTCATAACGGAATGATGGCACTTGTTTGTACGAGTTCTCCTTATGATAGTGATTACATGCGTAAAGTTCCCTATGATAGTGATTACATGCGTAAAGTTCCCGTCAAGCAAATTGTGAGATATGAGCTTACCGAAAAAGGTTAACGAAGAAATTGCATAAGTACGAAAAGGGGTATAACTTCGTCGAAATAGGTTGAAGAGTTATGTTACCTGCGCGTAGCATGTTATCTATTTATTCTGAATACATATGTTGAATTTTATTGTTCTACCATGCGGTTTCTGAGATATGAGCTTAGAGAAAAAGGTCAAGGCTAACGCTAACGGTAAAGCCGACGTCGGGGCGAGTTGAATAGATTGCCTTTTCGCGAAAAGTAGAGCTAAAAACGGGCAACAGTATCCCCCTTCCCATGACCGTTAAGCCTAAATACGGTATACTGTCAGGCAAAAGTAGAGCAACACACGAATCCGCATTTTTTCTCGGCCCACCCACAAATAGCATGCTATATCATTCACCCCCCCCCCCCCCCACCCCCCCCCCCCCCCCCCCCCCCCCCCCCCCCTCCCAAATTAACCGACAGTGCTGTGCTTATCCCTTTGGCACTGAATTCGGATACTTTGGCAAGCTCTGAGGCGTAGTCAGCACAATTCTAAATTCAAACCACTACTTTTAAGTCCACACATAATGTCGAGGTAACGAGGGATTCTTTTCGCAACTCAAATGGTAGAGGGACTGCACACACACACACACACACACACGCACACATACACACACACACACACACACACACACACACACACAGAAACAATATTCAGTCTCAATAAAATCGCTTGATGGTAAACATCTAATAATAAACATAAGCAATGTTTCCAAATACGCAACATTCAAAGACATAGACTTCAACAAACAAAATGTAATGCATGCGACATACACACAAACAAAATAAATATAAAACTGGTACATTATATTTAACATTATAATCCGTATATATCCGAGAAACATATCTGATAAACACATCTACGTGTTTCAAGTATAAAAGTGTTGTGTTTTTAAAGTCTTACGGTATACTAATAAAGCATGCGCAAACTTAACATAAGGAAACACTATGTTGCAAACTGATACAAAACAAGCGACAAGCATCAGTGTGTCGTAATTCCAGGTCCATAAGAAGGCATACAAGACATGATTATATAAGACATTTTTCTTTATTAAAGGGAATGTAGCGCCACAGCCAAACCATCTTTATTATTGAGAGTTCTGAAATACTTGAATAAGGGTGAAAGAATTATCAAAATCGGATATTTATAAATATGAAAATTTACTGATTTATAGGGAAAAAATGACAGCAACTGTATGAAAAATATGTAATTCTTAATGGCAATAATGATTTATATCACCATAAAAAAAAAAAATCATTCATTTGCAGTGATTTTCTTCGTTTTAAATGATATTTATCACTATTCCATATATGGTAATATGGAACTATGACGTCATAGTTCTAAAAATGGCGGCTCCCATATTTGTTTTAGAACAACCTTTAAATGGTCATATCTTTTTTGTTTATCATCCGATTTTGATAATTCTTTTATCTTTTTCCAAGTTTTTTTCAGAACTCTCAGTAATAGAGTTTGTTTGGCTGTGCCGCTACATTCCCTTTAAAACCTACAATTAAATCCAAGTAACAGTAAGATGTTCAATGACACTATAGTTCTGCAGTATAGGATCCATACTCACTTTTCCGGGTTACAATGGGCCCAGGTTGTACTGAATATTGTTATATTACTCTGGCAAGCGATAATGTACGGGGCTTGTTTTTTGTATGAAATATACAATTAACTCAGTCTAAAAACACATAACGCCTTCTACGCTACTGCAAATTGCCCGGTCAAATAAAACTGACTGGAGGTATGCTGAACAACAACCTGAGTCGTCTGCTCCGATCAGACTCAATGTTAGTTTTAAATCAAAGTCTTAAAAGATGTCTTCAGTGTAGCCTACCCGTTTTTATGTATATATGTAAAGTAATAATTTGAAAAGAGTATCTCTTACATACTTATAAGTAACATTATAACTGTATCTTTGACTCGCGATCCCGCGTTCTGTTCGCGTTCTTCTAGTATAATGCTCAATTTATAAGTGAGAAAGTGTCGATTCTTACGAATGGCGGAAGGTTTACAATACTAGTTCTACCCATGAATAAATGTTCTGCCTCCATCACATAAAATCGACCGTCATACATAGCCTGAAATGTGCTCAAAAATAGCGGTAAACACCAAACAAACAAACCTATTCAAGGCGAACGTGCCAAAACGCGAGGTAAGATGACACTAAAGAGTCACCATACTTTTCATCGCCGAGATTTAATTAATCAAGTTTGAAAATTAATCAAGTTTCAAATAATATCTTCCTGTGATTCAATAATTCATCTGGAATGCCCATTCACTGATAATAAACTCGTTTTCATTGAATATGGACAATTTCGTATTTGATTAAAATATGAATTGGATTTCGGGCGGTCCGACGTACAAATTGAATTCCATATACCTATGAGATTCAATTATAATGCGGTCTCCGAAATGAAGTTTAGCCTTTGGACAGATATTCTGTATTTTATCGACCGATTTTTTTTAACATATCAATTTTGCAAAATGAAACGGTACTGTTTTATTACTGATACATTTGATACGTGAGATATGGCTATTGATGCCAACCGAGTTGACGTTGAATTCTTGCATACCGGTGATATCCGCGTTTCACATGGGTGGTGAACTCTTATAAGAAGCTTTCATGGGTATCCGGTGAAAACCGCTGTGGTTCCGATTAAAACATGTATACCGAGGGTTGGAATTCTCTATCAGAACCAAATTCCCATGATAGATCTTGTCTTGCATATCAGAGACATGTTGTGCATGGACGCTGCCAGCTATTAACGTTTTGCATGTTTTCCTGTATACCGGATGTTGGTGCGCGTGAATTTTATCTCGACCCTAGGGTGATATAGAAATATCTAGCCCCGGAAAAATGACGGATATCCTTGTCCGGTATGCAAGAATATATTCTCCTACCTCGGCGCTGTAAGCGAGAAGGTGTTGTGGAGACACATTTTTTCTCGAGGTACTCAGTTTGTCAACCACATCAAGTTCGCATTGACGTGCAGCCTGGTTCCCTGCCCTTCCCACCGGGTGTGGAGCATCATGGAACCACTATGCACCAGTTTAATTGACGCATCACCGAAAGTGATTTTTTTATCGGAGTGTTTTCATCGGGAAATGACGAAACAATTTTAACTTTTCACAGTTCTGGAGAACGAATACAACTGTAGCGGGGGTTTTCACTTCGAAATGTAAAATATGTTGCCTAAAATGTACTCAAATCAAAACTATCTTCTGTTTTCCATTTGTCTCTAGGTCCGTGAGCTTTCAACAACAACCTTAGCAGTAACAACAACAACAACAACAACAACAACAGCAACATCATCAACAACAACAACAACAACAATACGTTACACAAGAACAGCGACGACGACGATTACGACGACGACATCTAGAAGGAAGACAAAACCGTCGGGAACAACGTGTCTTAAGCGTTCTCCACAATTTCATTCACGTGATCTTGCAATTTAACTTCGCAGTAGAACTACTAAAACATTTATTTTATTTTATATTAAAACTAAAGACGGCACTTTTTGTTGCTTAATGTTTACACGTGTTCATGATACTAAAACTTTGTTCGCACTCTTGCTGAAATGGGAGGCCTCCATAGCAACAAAGACGTCATTATTTGTGTTGTCAAGGTAACTAATGACACACCATATGAAATCGGTGTAACCTCACGAAGGGCGACAGCATTAAAGTGAAAAAAACATATCCAATCCTATTAGTTAAGAAAAATCTGCAAAACAAGAAAATTACAAGAATTCTACACGGAATTCTATAATTGAAAATTCTGATGTTTTGCGTATTTTATTATTAATAACAATCTTGTTTAGAAAAACCAGGTTACATGCTTATTCAACTAATTATACGAATATTACGACCTCACTAATAATCAATATTAACTCCTTTAATACACAACACAATGGTATTCTTATCCAATCTAGACAACTTAAGACCCTTAAAGGGACACACGGCAATCTTCGTATTTATCAGGTTATACGGAGCAAACAGGAATGAACCTACTAGGCCAACCCTCGATTTACATCAAGATAAAAAAAATATGGAAAATGGGCCTAGAATCTTCTCACATGTAGAGTAGCTGCACATTATGTTGTACAACCCCTTTTTCGTTGGAGCCACGATCATTGTTTTCGGCCACGACAGAATAGCCCCTGAAATATTACAGGGATGATGATGAAGACCTTTAATAAACACTACACAAATGAACACTACACAAATGACAACTGAACACGAATTCGTGGGGTGGAGGTGTGGTTGGGGAAATCAGCATTAAAATTAGCACCTTGATTTATAAGCTAACTTTAAACCGGCTTGACATCTTTTATCTTCGTTTTTCTGCATTTATTCGTGCAATGTAGTTAACAATAATTAAATAATTAATTTGCAAAAAACACGTTGATTTTTAGTATTAACAATGATCTGCCAATGTACATGCAGAAAAACTAAAGAGACGCCGCGAGATTTTACAAAAAAAGAGAAAAAGATTGCTGTGTGGGTCCCTTTAAACGGGAAGGAAATCCTCCGCTGATTAGGGAGTGACTGTATGGATACGGTGTATCTTTTAATTAGGGTTTAACCATGGAATCCGATCTCCTTTTGTTCACACAGAGTCCCAAATAGAGACCACAATGCACCTTTATGCTAGTTAATGCAACCATGTGCTTTACTATTGTTGAAGAACCTAAAAGTCGTCAATTGTAAACGAGTTTTGCTCTTTATTTTTTTGTTATTTTCAACAATAGTTTAACCAACTTAATATTTACGTAATCTCACTGAACCTGGGTAGAACAAACATACATTACATTCTGTCTCTTCCTTCGCGTTATTGGTATTGGAACTATTATAACTTAACCATTTTTTAACAGCATTGTTCTTAATACTTTGGTTCAGATCTTCAACATCTCTAAATACATATTTAAAAAAAAGGACTCGAACTGAGACCATGTCTACCGGTGTTCTCACTAAAATATCTTGGTCTGTATCTTTTCTTCTCCGTGGCACCATGGCACTTTTCATCATGATCAATGCAGTCGTTGGTGAACATCCTGCAAGAAAGAAGCAAGATACGCATGTCGTAGAAGAGACCGGACGTGACCTTTAGTTCGTACAAAGTAGGTCACAGCGACCTGAACTTTTTCAAATTACAAGCAAGGTTTTACGCAAGCGTAAAATAGCTGCCGTGAGAAAATAGCATATATCTGGGTAGGAACTGGAAACAACAACTTAACATAATAATAGATCAAGTCACGGGTGTTAAAACAATATTGAAAAAAAAAGTAGTCACAGAGACCACAGACATATTAATAAACAGATAGGAAACTTCCTATCTTAACCAATGAAGTAACAAAAATATCACGTGGCACCTAACTTTTCCTTCTATCTTCTCTCTCAATTATTCACTGATTTTGATGAGATACATTCAAAAGATTCATAGTGAATAGCAAATGGGATTATAATAATTTATGTTTATTTTCAAAATAAGAAATTGTATAAAAAGATCTTTAAAGTTAAACATGTCATCATTTTTTGCCTTTCTCTTAAAAATCAAGGTTTTGACATA
This sequence comes from Cyrtodaria siliqua, assembly GCA_037043455.1. Classification (NCBI taxonomy): domain Eukaryota; kingdom Metazoa; phylum Mollusca; class Bivalvia; order Adapedonta; family Hiatellidae; genus Cyrtodaria; species Cyrtodaria siliqua. Next base: position 28,785 of record JAWPHD010009163.1, read on the forward strand.
GTAAAGTTTCCTTTTTGCTCTAAATGTAAGAGAAAGCAAAATACTATCATTGGAAGTAATAAAAAATTGTGATGGTTTAAAGTTGGGACATATTTTGTGAAATATTCGCACTATGCCACGTGAAATTTAGATAATTTTTTCGAAGTGTCCTATCTATTTGTTATTAGGTCTGTGCGGAGTAAGGTATGCTTGTGCGCGCGTTAGTGTGTGCATTACAACACAAATAAACTGTTCACTAGTATAAGATAAATGTAAAGGAACTGTTCATTGCTACCTTACCATGTGCAATATAAGAGTCGCTGCCGTTCCGGTGGCGAATAAGGAACATTGTGGTGAAGTTCTGTCAACATCCTGCAAGTAATGAAGAATATTTAAATAAATGAACGTCGGACGCACAGACAGACGGACTAACGAAGTAACAAACACACACGAGGGTGACATTATCGTGATCGCTTAGTCGGGATATATTACGGGCTTGGCAAAAAACGTTTCAGATCAGATGGATATACTAAGTTACATAGTAGCAATACTTGGATATACTAAGCTACACAGTAGCAGTACTTGGATATACTAAGTTACACAGTAGCAATACTTGTTGGATATACTAAGCTACACAGTAGCAATAATTGGATATACTAAGCTACACAGTAGCAATACTTGGATATACTAAGCTACACAGTAGCAATACTTGGATATACTAAGCTACACAGTAGCAATACTTGTATATACTAAGCTACACAGTAGCAATACTTGGATATACTAAACTACACAGTAGCAATACTTGGATATACTAAGCTACATAGTAGCAATACTTGGATATACTAAGCTACACAGTAGCAATACTTGGATATACTAAGTTACACAGTAGCAATACTTGGATATACTAAGCTACACAGTAGCAATACTTGGATATACTAAGTTACACAGTAGCAATACTTGGATTTACTAAGTTACACAGTGGCAATACTTGGATTTACTAACCTACACAGTAGCAATACTTGGATATACTAAGCTTGGATATACTAAGCTACACAGTAGCAATACTTGGATATACTAAGTTACACAGTAGCAATACTTGGATATACTAAGCTACACAGTAGCAATACTTGGATATACTAAGTTACACATTAGCAATTCTTGGATTGACTAAGTTACACAGTAGCAATACTTGGATATACTAAGTTACACAGAAGCAATACTTGGATAAACTAAGCTACACAGTAGCACTACTTGGATAAACTAAGTTACACAGTAGCAATACTTGGATATACTAAGCTACACAGTAGCAATACTTGGATTTACTAAGCTACACAGTAGCAATACTTGGATTTACTAAGCTACACAGTAGCAATACTTGGATATACTAAGCTACACAGTAGCAATACTTCGATATACTAAGTTACACAGTAGCAATACTTGGATTTAATAAGCTACACAGTAGCAATACTTGAATATACTAAGCTACACAGTAGCAATACTTGGATTTACTAAGTTACACAGTAGCAATACTTGGATATACTAAGCTTGGATATACTAAGCTACACAGTAGCAATACTTGGATATACTAAGTTACACAGTATCAATACTTGGATATACTAAGCTACACATTAGCAATACTTGGATATACTAAGCTACAGAGTAGCAATACTTGGATATACTAAGCTACAGAGTACCAATACTTGGATTTACTAAGTTACACAGTAGCAATACTTGAATATACTAAGCTACACAGTAGCAAAACTTGGATTAACTAAGTTTCACAGTAGCAATACTTGGATATACTAAGTTACACAGTAGCAATACATGGATATACTAAGCTACACAGTAGCAATACTTGGATTTACTAAGTTACACAGTAGCAATACTTGGATATACTACGTTACACAGTAGCAATACTTGGATAAACTAAGCTACACAGTAGCAATACTTGGATAAACTAAGTTACACAGTAGCAATACTTGGATAAACTAAGCTAAACAGTAGAAATACTTGGATATACTAAACTTGGATATACTAAGTTACACAGTAGCAATACTTGGATATACTAAGCTACACAGTAGCAATACTTGGATAAACTAAGCTACACAGTAGCAATACTTGGATTTACTAAGTTACACAGTAGCAATACTTGGATGTACTAAGCTTGGATATACTAAGCTACACAGTAGCAATACTTGGATAAACTAAGCTACACAGTAGCAGTACTTGGATATACTAAGCTACACAGTAGCAATACTTGGATATACTAAGCTTGGATATACTAAGTAACACAGTAGCAATACTTGGATAAACTAAGCTACACAGTAGCAATACTTGGATATACTAAGCTACACAGTAGCAATACTTGGATATACTAAGCTTGGATATACTAAGTTACACAGTAGCAATACTTGGATAAACTAAGCTACACAGTAGCAATACTTGGATATACTAAGCTACACAGTAGCAAAATTTGGATATACTAAGCTACACAGTAGCAATACTTGGATATACTAAGCTACACAGTAGCAATACTTGGATATACTAAGTTACACAGTAGCAATACTTGGATATACTAAGCTACACAGTAGCAATACTTGGATATACTAAGCTACTAGAAACATTTGGATATACTAAGCTACACAGTAGCAATACTTGGATATACTAAGCTACACAGTAGCATAATTTGGATATACTAAGCTACACAGTAGCAATACTTGGATATAATAAGCTACACAGTAGCAAAATTTGGATATACTAAGCTACACAGTAGCAATACTTGGATATACTAAGCTACACAGTAGCATAATTTGGATATACTAAGCTACACAGTAGCAATACTTGGATATACTAAGCTACACAGTAGCAAAATTTGGATATACTAAGCTACACAGTAGCAATACTTGGATATACTACACAGTAGCAATACTTGGATAAACTAAATTACACAGTAGCAAAATTTGGATATACTAAGCTACACAGTAGCAATACTTGGATTTACTAAGTTACACAGTAGCAATACTTGGATATACTAAGCTTGGATATACTAAGCTACAGAGTAGCAATACTTGGATATACTACGCTACACAGTAGCAATACTTGGATATACTACACAGTAGCAATACTTGGATATACTAAGCTACACAGTAGCAATACTTGGATATACTAAGCTACACAGTAGCAATACTCGGATATACTAAGCTACACAGTAGCAATACTGCATGACTGGCATACACAGTAAAGCATAAGCACAGAACTTCAAAGTTGCTGCAAATGCTGTTGTAATATACTCAATTTACGCTGTAAACACGATGGTTGTTTTCTGCCACCATTAAAGTGGCTCCCATAGAAGCACAGAGGGGTCATAATCATGTCCAAATTTAATAAACATTACAAAAAAGACCCACACACATTCGACCCTCTCTCCAATATAGACAGTAGACCATTATACTGCCCGGGAACCATACAGGACATTTTGCCATGATATACAGTGGTCCTATTACTGGTATATTGTCCGGTAAAATCAAACATACAGGACATTTGGCCAGGATAAATTATGCAGTGGTCCTATTATAGTATACTGCCCGAGAGCCGTACTAGACATTTGGTCAGTATATACAGTGGTCCTATTATAGTATACTGCCCGGGACATTTGGTCTGGATATTATATTTCTCGGGAACCATACGGGACATTTGGTCAGAAATTATATTTTCCGGGAACCATACGGGACATTTGGCCAGGATATACAGTGGTCCTATTATAGTATACTGCCCGGGAACCACACGGGACATTTGGTCAGAATATACAGTGGCCCTATGTTATTGCCCGGGAACCATACGAGACGTCTGACCAGGATATACAGTGGTCCTATTACTAGCATACTGCTCGGGAACCATACGGGACATTTGGTCAGGATATACAGTGGCCCTATTTTATTGCCCGGGAACCATACGGGACATCTGACCAGGATATACGGTGGTCCTATTACTACCATACTGCTCGGGAACCATACGTGACATTTGGCCAGGATATACAGTGGCCCTATTACTAGCATACTGCTCGGGAACCCCACGGGACATTTGGTCAGGATATACAGTGGCCCTATTTTATTGCCCGGGAACCATACGGGACATCTGACCAGGATATACGGTGGTCCTATTACTAGCATACTGCTCGGGAACCATACGGGACATTTGGCCAGGATATACAGTGGTCCTATTACTAGTATATTGTCCGGGAACCATACAGGACATCTGGCCAGGATATACAGCGGTCCTATTACTAGTATATTGTCCGGGAACCATACAGGACATCTGGCCAGGATATACAGCGGTCCTATTACTAGTATTATGTCCGGGAACCATACAGGACATCTGGCCAGGATATACAGCGGTCCTATTACTAGTATATTATCCAGGAACCATACAGGACATTTGACCAGGATATACAGCGGTCCTATTACTAGTATATTATCCAGGAACCATACAGGACATTTGACCAGGATATACAGTGGTCCTATTACTAGTATATTATCCGGGAACCATACAGGACATTTGGCCAGGATATACAGCGGTCCTATTACTAGTATATTATCCGGGAACCATACAGGACATCTGGCCAGGATATACAGCGGTCCTATTACTATTATATTATCCGGGAACCATACAGGACATCTGCCCAGGATATACAGCGGCCCTATTACTAGTATATTGTCCGGGAACCATACAGTACATATGGCCAGGATATACAGCGGTCCTATTACTAGTATATTATCCGGGAACCATACAGGACATCTGGCCAGGATATACAGCGGCCCTATTACTAGTATATTATCCGGGAACCATACAGTACATTTGGCCAGGATATACAGCGGCCCTATTACTAGTATATTGTCCGGGAACCATACAGTACATCTGGCCAGGATATACAGCAGTCCTATTACTGGTATATTATCCGGGAACCATACAGGACATTTGGCCAGGATATACAGCGGTCCTATTACTAGTATATTGTCCGGGAACCATACAGGACATCTGCCCAGGATATACAGTGGTCCTATTACTAGTATATTATCCGGGAACCATACAGGACATTTGGGCAGGATATACAGTGGTCCTATTACTTGTATATTATCCGGGAACCATACAGGACATCTGGCCAGGATATACATTGGCCCTATTACTAGTATATTATCCGGGAACCATACAGGACATCTGGCCAGGATATACAGCGGCCCTATTACTAGTATATTGTCCGGGAACCATATAGGACATTTGGGCAGGATATACAGTGGTCCTATTACTTGTATATTATCCGGGAACCATACAGGACATACAGCGGCCCTATTACTAGTATATTATCTGGGAACCATACAGGACATACAGCGGCCCTATTACTAGTATATTATCCGGGAACCATACAGGACATACAGCGGCCCTATTACTAGTATATTATCTGGGAACCATACAGGACCTCTGCCCAGGATATACAGCAGTCCTATTACTAGTATATTATCCGGGAACCATACAGGACATCTGGCCAGGATATACAGCGGTCCTATTACTAGTATATTGTCCGGGAACCATACAGGACATCTGGCCAGGATATACAGCGGTCCTATTACTAGTATATTATCCGGGAACCATACAGGACATTTGGGCAGGATATACAGTGGTCCTATTACTTGTAAATTATCCGGGAACCATACAGGACATACAGCGGCCCTATTACTAGTATATTATCCGGGAACCATTCAGGACATTTGGGCAGGATATACAGTGGTCCTATTACTTGTATATTATCCGGGAACCATACAGGACATCTGCCCAGGATATACAGTGGTCCTATTACTAGTATATTATCCGGGAACCATACAGGACATTTGGGCAGGATATACAGCGGTCCTATTACTAGTATATTATCCGGGAACCATACAGGACATCTGGCCAGGATATACAGCGGCCCTATTACTAGTATATTATCAGGGAACCATACAGGACATCTGGCCAGGATATACAGCGGCCCTATGACTAGTATATTGTCCGGGAACCATACAGGACATTTGGCCAGGATATACAGTGGCCCTATTACTAGTATTATGTCCGGGAACCATACAGGACATTTGGCCAGGATATACAGTGGCCCTATTACTAGTATTATGTCCGGGAACCATACAGGACATTTGGCCAGGATATACAGCGGTCCTATTACTACTATATTATCTGGGAACCATACGGGACATCTGCCCAGGATATACAGCGGCCCTTTTACTCGTATATTGTCCGGGAACCATACAGGACATTTGGCCAGGATATACAGTGGTCCTATTACTAGTATATTATCTGGGAACCATACAGGACATCTGGCCAGGATATACAGCAGTCCTATTACTGGTATATTATCCGGGAACCATACAGGACATTTGGCCAGGATATACAGCGGCCCTATTACTAGTATATTGTCCGGGAACCATACAGGACATCTGGCCAGGATATACAGCGGTCCTATTACTAGTATATTATCCAGGAACCATACAGGACATTTGGCCAGGATATACAGTGGTCCTATTACTGGTATATTATCCGGGAACCATACAGGACATTTGGCCAGGATATACAGCGGTCCTATTACTAGTATATTATCCGGGAACCATACAGGACATCTGACCAGGATATACAGCAGTCCTATTACTGGTATAATATCCGGGAACCATACAGGACATCTGGCCAGGATATACAGCGGCCCTATTACTAGTATATTGTCCGGGAACCATACAGGACATTTGGCGAGGATATACAGTGGCCCTATTACTAGTATATTATCCGGGAACCATACAGGACATTTGGCCAGGATATACAGCGGTCCTATTACTAGTATATTATCCGGGAACCATACAGGACATTTGGGCAGGATATACAGTGGTCCTATTACTTGTATATTATCCGGGAACCATACAGGACATTTGGGCAGGATATACAGTGGTCCTATTACTTGTATATTATCCGGGAACAATACAGGACATCTGGCCAGGATATACAGTGGTCCTATTAGTAGTATATTATCCGGGAACCATACAGGACATCTGGCCAGGATATACGGTGGTCTTATTACTAGTATATTATCCGGGAACCATACAGGACATCTGGCCAGGATATACAGTGGTCCTATTACTAGTATATTATCCGGGAACCATACAGGACATCTGGCCAGGATATACGGTGGTCCTATTAGTAGTATATTATCCGGGAACCATACGGGACATCTGGCCAGGATATACAGTGGTCCTATTACTAGTATCTTATCCGGGAACCATACAGGACATCTGGCCAGGATATACAGTGGTCCTATTAGTAGTATATTATCCGAGAACCATACAGGACATCTGGCCAGGATATACGGTGGTCTTATTACTAGTATATTATCCGGGAACCATACAGGACATCTGGCCAGGATATACGGTGGTCCTATTAGTAGTATACTATCCGGGAACCATACAGGACATCTGGCCAGGATATACGGTGGTCCTATTACTAGTATATTATCCGGGAACCATACAGGACATCTGGCCAGGATATACGGTGGTCCTATTAGTAGTATATTATCCGGGAACCATACAGGACATCTGGCCAGGATATACAGTGGTCCTATTACTAGTATATTATCCGGGAACCATACAGGACATCTGGCCAGGATATACAGCGGTCCTATTAGTAGTATATTATCCGGGAACCATACAGGACATCTGGCCAGGATATACGGTGGTCCTATTAGTAGTATATTATCCGGGAACCATACAGGACATCTGGCCAGGATATACAGTGGTCCTATTACTAGTATATTATCCGGGAACCATACAGGACATCTGGCCAGGATATACAGCGGTCCTATTAGTAGTATATTATCCGGGAACCATACAGGACATCTGGCCAGGATATACAGTGGTCCTATTACTAGTATATTATCCAGGAACCATACAGGACATTTGACCAGGATATACAGTGGTCCTATTACTAGTATATTATCCGGGAACCATACAGGACATCTGGCCAGGATATACAGCGGTCCTATTACTAGTATATTATCCGGGAACCATACAGGACATTTGACCAGGATATACAGTGGTCCTATTACTAGTATATTGTCCGGGAACCATACAGGACATTTGGCCAGGATATACAGCGGTCCTATTACTAGTATATTATCCGGGAACCATACAGGACATCTGACCAGGATATACAGCAGTCCTATTACTGGTATATTATCCGGGAACCATACAGGACATTTGGCCAGGATATACAGCGGTCCTATTACTAGTATATTATCTGGGTACCATACAGGACATCTGACCAGGATATACAGCAGTCCTATTACTGGTATAATATCCAGGAACCATACAGGACATCTGGCCAGGATATACAGCGGTCCTATTACTAGTATATTATCTGGGAACCATACAGGACATCTGGCCAGGATATACAGCGGTCCTATTACTAGTATATTATCCAGGAACCATACAGGACATCTGGCCAGGATATACAGCGGCCCTATTACTAGTATATTGTCCGGGAACCATACAGGACATCTGGCCAGGATATACGGTGGTCCTATTACTATTATATTATCCGGGAACCATACAGGACATTTGGCCAGGATATACAGCGGCCCTATTACTAGTATATTGTCCGGGAACCATACAGGACATTTGGCCAGGATATACAGCGGCCCTATTACTAGTATTATGTCCGGGAACCATACAGGACATCTGGCCAGGATATACAGCGGTCCTATTACTAGTATATTGTCCGGGAACCATACAGGACATTTGGCCAGGATATACAGCGGTCCTATTACTAGTATATTGTCCGGGAACCATACAGGACATTTGGCCAGGATATACAGCGGTCCTATTACTAGTATATTGTCCGGGAACCATACAGGACATTTGGCCAGGATATACAGCGGCCCTATTACTAGTATTATGTCCGGGAACCATACAGGACATCTGGCCAGGATATACAGCGGTCCTATTACTAGTATATTATCCGGGAACCATACAGGACATTTGGGCAGGATATACAGTGGTCCTATTACTAGTATTATGTCCGGGAACCATACAGGACATTTGGCCAGGATATACAGCGGCCCTTTTACTCGTATATTATCCGGGAACCATACAGGACATTTGGGCAGGATATACAGCGGTCCTATTACTAGTATATTATCCGGGAACCATACAGGACATCTGCCCAGGACATACAGCGGCCCTATTACTAGTATATTATCCGGGAACCATACAGGACATTTGGCCAGGATATACAGCGGCCCTTTTACTCGTATATTATCCGGGAACCATACAGGACATTTGGGCAGGATATACAGTGGTCCTATTACTAGTATATTATCCGGGAACCATACAGGACATCTGGCCAGGATATACAGTGGTCCTATTACTAGTATATTATCCGGGAACCATACAGGACATCTGGCCAGGATATACAGCGGTCCTATTACTAGTATATTATCCGGGAACCATACAGGACATCTGGCCAGGATATACAGCAGTCCTATTACTGGTATATTATCCGGGAACCATACAGGACATTTGGCCAGGATATACGGTGGTCCTATTACTAGTATATTGTCCGGGAACCATACAGGACATTTGGCCAGGATATACAGCGGCCCTATTACTAGTATATTGTCCGGGAACCATACAGGACATCTGGCCAGGATATACAGCAGTCCTATTACTGGTATATTATCCGGGAACCATACAGGACATCTGGCCAGGATATACAGTGGTCCTATTACTGGTATATTATCCGGGAACCATACAGGACATCTGGCCAGGATATACAGTGGTCCTATTACTAGTATATTATCTGGGAACCATACAGGACATCTGGCCAGGATATACAGTGGCCCTATTACTAGTATATTATCCGGGAACCATACAGGACATCTGGCCAGGATATACAGCGGTCCTATTACTAGTATATTGTCCGGGAACCATACAGGACATTTGGCCAGGATATACAGCGGTCCTATTACTAGTATATTGTCCGGCAACTAGTTGGCCATGCTATACAGTGGTCCTATTTTATTGCCCGGGAACCATACGGCATATAGAGCAGTGTCATCATTTGATGGAAACTGTCCCAATAACAATTTCATTATTAAGGGGCATAACTGCTTCTATACACTTAACTTTACTGGACAGAGTTACCACATGACAATTATAACACTACTACCTTTTATTTTCCATGTAAATATGCGGTATTGTTGATTGGTAGAAATGAACTATATAGCTCTAAAATGTTGTCAATATGTTTGTGTGATTTTAAGAAAAAACAAGAGGCCCAAGAGGGCCTGTGGACGCTCTACTGGCTAATATGGCTCTTATATCATCAATGAAGCGAGTGACTATCGTCTTAAAGAGGCAAAAAATAGACTTTTTAACTAAATCAAGAGCTATAACTCTGCCATTACTCGTCCGATCTGGCTGGTTTTCGAACTTGGCCAGTAGAGACAATAAAAAAAATAAAAATTAAACTAGAGTGTACACAAAGTTTTTCAAGTATTTGACCTAGTGACCTAGTTTTTGACCCTGTGTGACCCATTTTCGAACTTTAGCAAGCTATAATTGAGACAAATATTCTGACAAAATTGCATCAAGATCGGGTCAAAAACATGGCCTCTAGAGTGTACACACGGTTTTTCCAAAGTTTGACCTAGTGACCTAGTTTTTAACACCATGTGACCCATTTTTGAACTTGACCAAGATATAATTAAGACAAACATTTTGACAAAGTTTCATCAAGATTGGGTCAGAAATACGGCTTCCAGAGTGTACACAAGGTTTTTCAAGTATTTGACCTAGTGTCCTAGTTTTTAACCCCATGTGACCCATTTTCAAACTTGACCAAGATATAATTAAGACAAACATTCTGACAAAGTTGCATCAAGCTCGGGTCAAAAATATGGCCTCTAGAGTGCACACAAGGTTTTTCCAATATTTGACCTAGTGACCTAGTTCTTAACTTCATGTGACCCATTTCCGAACTTGATCAAGATATAATTAAGATACCGTAAACAATTTGACAAAGTTTCATCAAGATTGGGTAACAAATATGACCTCTAGAGTGTACACAAGTTTTTTCAAGTATTTGACCTAGTGACCTAGTTTTTGACCCCACATTACCCATTTTTAAACTTGACCGAGATTTCATTGAGACAAACATTCTGACAAAGTTTCATGATAATTGCATCAAAAATGTGGCCTCTAGAGTGTACACAAGCAAAAGTTAACGGACGGACGGACGACGGACGGACGACGGACGGACGGAAGACGGACAACACACCATCCCATAAGCTCTGCTGGCCCTTGGCCAGTAGAGCTAACAATTCATCTTATATTCTAAAACGAAAAAATAACGTTTTCTTTTTGCCAATTTTAGAACCCAGTATTTCAATTTTCATTGAAAATCACACAAGACGACGTGTCGCGCGCAAAATCCAGCAGGGCCCAGTTTTATGAAACAACTTACAATTTTGATCGTAAGTTAATTTCTTACATTTGATATTTCTGCACATACTGCACACATACTTGTCTACATTGAATGCTTAGGTGCAAAAATGTGGACAGTTTTAACATTCGATACTTATCGTAGTATAACTCCATTATTCTACACTTAACTTGTGTATCACCATGAATGTTGCATCTGCTGCTTCTGGACTCCGTGATCTTCTGGTTGCCCATGGCAACACACACAGACAGCTGTCTGCTTTAGGATTACCCCCAGATAAGAAACAGGATTACCTCAAGCCAATGAAGAAACACTAGGATTACCCTCAGAGAAGAAACTAGGATTACCCCCAATGAAGAAACACTAGGATTACCCCCAGAGAAGAAACATTAGGATTACCCCCAGGGAAGAAACTGGATTACCTCAAGAGAAGAAACTAGGATTACCCCCAATGAAGAAACACTAGGATTACCCCCAGAGAAGAAACATTAGGATTACCCCCAGGGAAAAAACAGGATTACCTCAAGAGAAGAAACTAGGATTACCCCGAATCAAGAAACACTAGGATTACCCCCAGAGAAGAAACACTAGGATTACCCCCTGGGAAGAAACAGGATTACCTCAAGAGAAGAAACTAGGATTACCCCCAATGAAGAAAGACTAGGATTATTATGCCCAGAGAAGAAACATTAGGATTACCCTCAGAGAAGAAATTCCCCAGAGACGAAACACTAGAAACAGGATTACCCCAGAGAAATAATACTAGGATTACCCCCAGAGAAGGAACACTAGGATTAGCCCCAGGGAAGAAACAGGATTACCTCAAGAGAAGAAACTAGGATTACCCCCCATGGAAGAAACACTAGGATTACCCCCAGAGAAGGAACACTAGGATTAGCCCCAGGGAAGAAACAGGATTACCTCAAGAGAAGAAACTAGGATTACCCCTAATGAAAAAACACTAGGATTACCCCCAGAGAAGAAACACTAGGACCTTTTTTTCAAAATTCAAGGACTAATATTCGAGCAAGCGACATGGTTTATGCCATCTGAAATATTCTAGGAACGCACAACCAATAGCCTTTATTGGGATGAACAGCAAAAATTCAGAATTTAAGGACTTTCAAGTACCTTATCAGATTTTCAAGCACTTTCCAGGCCTTGATTTTTTTTCTTCCAATACAAGTACTTTCAAGGATTTCAAGGACCCGTGGGAACTCTGCGAGAGAAGAAACACTACGATTACCCCCAGAAAATAAACCAGGATTACCACCAGAGAAGAAACACTAGGATAACCTCCAGAGAAGAAACACTAGGATTACCCCGAGAAAATACACCAGGATTACTCACAAAGAAACTAGGATTATCCCACGAGAAGAAAAACTAGGATTAATCCCCCCCCCACCCTCCGAGAAAAAAAACACTACTAGGATTAACCCCCATGGGAAGAAACACTAGAATTACGCCCGGATAAGAAGCACAAGGATTACTCCCATAGAAGAAATACTAGGATTATGCCCAGAGAAGAAACATTAGGATTACCCTCAGAGAAGAAATTCCCCAGAGACGAAACACTAGAAACAGGATTACCCCAGAGAAATAATACTAGGATTACCCCCAGAGAAGAAACATTACCCCCCCCCCCCCCCCCCCCCCCCCCCCAAATTCAAGGACTAATATTCGCGCAAGCGACATGGTTTATGCCATCTGAAATATTTTAGGAACGCACAACCAATAGCCATTATTGGGATGAACAGCAAAAAATCAGAATTTAAGGACTTTCAAGTACCTTATCAGATTTTCAAGCACTTTTCAGGCCTTGATTTTTTTTCTTCAAATGATACTTTCAAGGATTTCAAGGACCCGTGGGAACTCTGCTAGAGAAGAAACACTACGATTACCCCCAGAAAATAAACCAGGATTACAACCAGAGAAGAAACACTAGGATAACCTCCAGAGAAGAAACACTAGGATTACCCAGAGAAAATACACCAGGATTACTCACAAAGAAACTAGGATTATCCCCACCCCCGAGAAAAAAAAATCCACTAGGATTACCCCCCATGGGAAGAAACACTAGATTTATGCCCAGATAAGAAGCACTAGGATTACTCCCATAGAAGAAATACTAGGATTATGCCCAGAGAAGAAACATTAGGATTACCCTCAGAGAAGAAATTCCCCAGAGACAAAACACTAGAAACAGGATTACCCATTGAGAATAAACTAGTATTACCCCAGAGAAATAATACTAGGATTCCCACCAGGGAACAAACACTAGGATTACCCACATAAAAGAAACAATAGGATTATCCCCAGAGAAGAAACACTAGGATTACCCCCGAAAAACACACTAGGATTACCCCCAGAGGAAAAACACTCGGATTACCCACCTGAAAAGAAACACTAGGATTACAACACTAGGATTACCAAGAATAAAAATACCAGGACTATCCCCCAGGGGAGGAACTAGGATTATCCTCCAGGGAAGAAACACTATGATTAACCTCAGAGAAGAAACACTGGGATTAACCTCAGAGAAGAAACAGGATTATCCCCAGGGAAGAAACACTAGAATTACCCCCAGAGACGAAACACTAGGATTACCCCACAGAGAAGAAACACTAGGATTATCCCAGAGAAGAAACACTAGGATTACCTCACAGAGAAAAAACACTAGGATTACCCCAGAGAAGAAACACTAGGATTACCCCACAGAGAAGAAACACTAGGATTACCCCACAGAGAAGAAATACTAGGATTAGGCCATAGAGAAGAAATACTAGGATTACCTCCGAGAAAAACACTAGGATTACCCAACAGAGAAGAAACACTAGGATTACCCCAGAGAAGAAACACTAGGATTACCCACAGAGAATAAATATTAGGATTACCCCCGGGGAAGGAACACTAGAATTACGCCCCAGAGAAGAAACACTAGGATTACCCCCAGGGAAGAAACACTAGGATTATCCCCTAGGGAAGAAACACTAGGATTACCCAACAGAGAAGAAACACTAGGATTACCCCACAGAGAAGAAACACTAGGATTACTCCACGGAGAATAAATATTAGGATTACCCCCCAGGGAAGGAACACTAGGATTATGCCCCAGAGAAGAAACACTAGGATTATCCCAAAGAAAAGAAACACTAGGATTACCCCACAGAGAAGAAACACTAGGATTACCCCACAGAGAAGAAACACTAGGATTACCCCCCAAGGAAGGAAAACAAGGATTACGCCCCAGAGAAGAAACACTAGGATTACCCCAAAGAGAAGAAACACTAGAAATACCCCAAAGAGAAGAAACACTAGGAATACCCCCAGAGAAGGAACACTAGGATTACGCCCCAGAGAAGAAACACTAAGATTACCCCCAGGGAAGAAACACTAGAATTATCCCCAAGGGAAGAAACACTAGGATAATCTCACAGAGAAGAAACACTAGGATTACCCCCAGGGAAGAAACACTAGGATTATCCCCAAGGGAAGAAACACTAGGATTATCTCACAGAGAAAAAACACTAGGATTACCCCACAGAGAAGAAACACTAGGATTACCACAGAGAAGAAACACTAGGATTACCCCACAGAGAATACATATTAGGATTACCACCCAGGGAAGGAACACTATGATTATGCCCGAGAAGAAACACTAGGATTACCCCCAGGGAAGGAACATTAGATTACGCCCCAGTAAAAAACACTAGGATTATCCCCCAGGGAAGAAACACTAGGATTACCTCCAGAGAAGAAACACTAGGATTCCCCAGGGAAAAAAACACTAGGATTTCCCCCCCAAGGAAAGAAACACTAGGATTACCCCTCAGAAAAGGAACACTAGGATTACACCCCAGAGAAGAAACACTAGGATTAACCCCAAGGAAGAAACACGAGGATTATACCCCCAGGGAAGAAATACTAGGATTACCCCACAGAGAATAAATATTAGGATTACCCCTCAGGGAAGGAACACTAGAATTACACCCTAGAGTAGAAACACTAGGATTACGTCCCAGGGAAGAAACACTAGGATTACCCCCCAGGGAAGGAACACTAGGATTACCTCCAGAGAAGAAACACTAGGATTACCCCACAGAGAAAAAACACTAGGATTACCCCACAGTGGATTCCAAATATTAGGATTACCCCCCAGGGAAGGAACACTAGGATTATGCCCCAGAGAAGAAACACTAGGATTATCCCCCAGAGAAGAAGCACTAGGATTACCCCCAGAGAAGAAACACTAGGATTACCCCACAGAGAAGAAACACTAGGATTACCCCACAGTGGATTCCAAATATTAGGATTATCCCCCAGGGAAGAAACACTAGAAATACCCCACATAGAAGGAACACTAGGATTACCCCACAGAGAAGAAACACTAGGAATACCCCCCAGGGAAGGAACACTAGGATTATGCCCGAGAGAAAAACACTAGGATTACCCCCAGGGAAGAAACATTAGGATTATCCCTAAGGGAAGAAACACTAGGATTATCTCACAGAGAAGAAACACTAGGATTACCCCCCAGAGAAGAAACACTAGGATTACCCCACAGAAAATAAATATTAGGATTACCCCCCAGGGAAGGAACACTAGGATTACCCCCAGGGAAGAAACACTAGGATTATCCTACCAGGGAAGAAACACTAGGACTATGCCCCAGAGAAGAAACACTAGGATTACGCCCGAGGTAAGAAACACTAGGATTATTCCCTAGGGAAGAAACACTAGGATTACCTCGAGAGAAGAAACACTAGGATTCCTCAGGGAAAAAAACACTAGGATTATCCCCAAGGGAAGAAACACTAGGATTAGCCCACAGAAAAGGAACACTAGGATTACACCCCAGAGAAGAAACACTAGGATTATCCCCAGGGAAGAAACACTAGGATTATACCAACAGGGAAGAAATACTAGGATTACCCCACAGAAAATAAATATTAGGATTACCCCTCAGTGAAGGAACACTAGGATTACACCCTAGAGAAGAAACACTAGGATTACGTCCCAGGGATGAAACACTAGGATTACCCCCTAGGGAAGGAACACTAGGATTACCTCCAGAGAAGAAACACTAGGATTACCACAAAGAGAAAAAACACTAGGATTACCCCACAGAGAAGAAACACTAGGATTATGCCCCAGAGAAGAAACACTAGGATTACGCCCCAGAGAAGAAACACTAGGATTACGCCCCAGAGAAGAAACTCTAGGATTACCCCACAGAGAAGAAACACTAGGATTACCCCTCAGAGAAGAAACACTAGGATTACCCCTCAGAGAAGAAACACTATGATTACCCCACAGAGAAGAAACACTAGGATTACCCACAGGGAAAAAACACTAGGATTACCCCACAGAGAAGAAACACTAGGATTACCCCACAGAGAAGAAATCTTAGGATTACCCCAGGGAAGAAACACTAGGATTATCCCCCCAGGGAAGAAACACTAGGATTACCCCCTGGGAAGAAACTCTAGAATTACCCCAAGAGAAGAACGGATTTGAGATAAGAATTTGTATGTGAATAATGAGAACAAACACATTTACAGTATACTTTTTTTTATTGTGAAGTAACTAATACAAATATCAACAATATATAAGAAGAAATAATAAGTTAATATTGAAGATCAAATCACTGCATCTAATTTAAAAGTTCATATTATTGTATGTCAGTTATTGACCAGCTTATATTTCTATCATCATTTGAGTTTTGTCAATGGAAGAATTGAGATCATACAAATTCCCCTTTGGTTCCACCTTAACCACTTCAGGTTTGAGCCTGCAACGTAATACCACTTTGTTTCTATAACTGAAATGGTTTTACAGCATACCAACACACAAGGAAGGTTATGGTACCAATCCAGAATTAACATGGCAGGCTAATCCTCCATTTACATCGAGATAAAACATGGAGAATGAGCTAGCACCTTCTAACCTGCAGAACTGCAGAGTCGCTGCAAATTATATAGCAGACATTCCATTTATGGTGGAGCCACGTTCCCACGTTTACTCACGCAGTATTCATGATAAAGACCTTTAAGAAGATGTTGGTGTAGTAAGACACCGTGGTCTCTTTAAGACAGCTGGATTCTTTAAGAATGTCAATTGTTTTAAATATAAAATATATAAGACAGGCATATCTTTATAGAGGTAAAGCGGGAATAATATTGACAACAATGATAATGGGAGATGGAAAGAATCCATCCTTTGTCCCTTTTAATAGAAATAAAACTATATATAGATGCTTCTGTTTACAATAAATGAAAGCAATAAAGCATGTTTAAAGTGCAGTAATAGGCGTGATGCAACATGTGTTTATCTCCTAATATTCTATAAAATTTGCATTAATATCCAGTATTTATTAAGAAATTGTACTTTGATGAATTTGTCATAAACACAATTTCTAGAGATGTAGTTGAATTTGCTTTATGGTGCACCAATAGAGGAAGGTTATATGGCGCCAACAGGAATGAACATTCCAGGCCCATCCTGCATTTACATCAAGGTAAAAATATGCAGAATGGGCCTAAAACCGTCTCACTGTTTTCTGCCATCACTGAAGTAGCACCTGAAAAAATACAGGGATGACAACAATGACCAATAATGAACATGATAAGATTAACCCTCCGCCTGGATATTCTTGTCTGGGAACCACTCAAGGTTTTTGGGATGATAAACTAATCAAAAAGTTATTCAATTTCCCTGTGTGGCACGTGGGTATGTGGGGTGGCATGTGTGGCACACATGGGGTGGCATGTGTGGCACACATGGGGTGGCATGTGATGGTAAGGTGGCACCTGATGGCAAGGGAAAACAGGGCAATTTATGTTCTGAACTACAGAGTTTGTTCCCAAAATACAGAAAAATATTATTTTGTATTGCACATAAATTTCATTAAAACCACATACATAAACTAAAGCATCACGTTACCTAAATTAGATTTTAACATTTAATAAAATAATGATAAATGCCTTTGGAAATTCCCATTTTGGAAGACATCACACATTTTGCCAATAAATAACAGATAAAACTTACATAATGTGACATTATACGACTCTGTGAAGTAGTTTCTTAAAAGCCCAATACTTTTATGATAATGATGTGCAGTAAGACTTGAGAAAGGAGATATTACCATATACTCAAGGGGGCACTCGACAGTTTAATGTCCAATTCTCAACAATCAAACCCATTATAAGTCCTTAGCCTGAATCCTTGAGCAAAAATAATTCACACCATCATTGGATCATACTTTTTTTAGAAGACCATTAAATAACCCGTGTTTTCATACCAAATAAAAGTACCAACAAATATATTCTTTACAACTTTTGCCCCTCCCTCCCTCCCTCCCTGTCCCAAAACATGCTTAAAATGCAACGTTACCAATATTTCAAATGTCAATAAATAACAATAAAATGAAAAAATCCTACAATAGGGTAATTTCTGCTATTACCATGCTCTTGTATATAAAGAAATGCTAAATTTTACACACATTCACAGGCATTTTAAAGAATTAATCCAGAATGATTCAAATGTGAGGCAAAATCAGACATTTTAGGTAGTTTTTTGAAGTTGTTGAGTTTCGTATTTTTCTATTTATTGGCCCCTCATAACAAATAGGTTACCTGCAAAATAATTTGGAAACTGATTACTGAGTGAGGGTTGCTGGATTACTGAGTGAGGGTTGCTGGGTTACTGAGGGAGGGTTGCCGGATTACTGAGGGAGGGTTGCTGGAATACTGATTGAGGGTTGCTGGATTACTGAGGGAGGGTTGCTGGATTACTGAGGGAGGGTTGCTGGATTACTGAGGGAGGGTTGCTGGATTACTGAGGGAGGGTTGCTGGACCAAGTCAGAGTAGGCCATAACTAACAATTTTGCTGATTCAAATTACATGTACATTTGAATTGGTAATTTAATTATTTGTAAATCATTTTTACCTCATCTTTATGAAGATCCTGATGTATCACAAATTGAGGGTTGAACGTGAAACAATGCTATTAAAGTGCATTTTAGTAATTTTTACAGGAGAAGCAAAACAAACAGGAGAAGCAAAAACACATAAACAAATCAGTGAACAATAATAAATCCATTATATTAATATTATTATGTACAAATGTATAAACAACAACAACCAGGTCCTAAATTTTCAATACCTTTTATATGAAAGATGTTATATATAAACTTTTTAAAAAGTGTCACTTTAAATAGTTTGGCATTGAATTTCAGTAATTTTCTTTAATCTGATACTGTTGGAATTGATTTTAAAATTAGGTATAAAGTGGTTATTCAAAACATCCAGAATGTAATTTTTTTTATTTAGTGAGATAAAATATAATTTTTAAAAAAATGAACAAAATGAACATTCTAACGCACTTATCAAAAATCATGCAATCCGATTGGTTAACGTTAAAAAATTATTAAATAGTGCAAATCAACTCCAATGACGTTTAACCATAAAAAATGTGAAGTAATTTAGTTTTATTTCAATGCATTTTTCACTTCAACTGTCAAAAACAATTGAAATGCATCAGAAACGCGTCAACCAGTATTGAAATTTTTTAACTGGTGTGACAGTATTACCGGTAAAACAAAGTTTGCGACCATTAAATGACCGATATACCATCACAAAATTCAATATTTCAATATAGTTAACCAATATAGTTAAGAAGTCACTAGTGTTTAAATATTCATGAACAAATATAACAAAAACATTGTTAAGCGTCCACATTTCATGTAACGCAGAACTTAACATACACGTTGTGAGGACAGATAAATGTGATACATGTTTTATTATAGACAAGTTGAAAACAATATTATCACATAACTTGCAGTGTGGGAGTGTAATAAAGCCATGAAATATTTACCATATTAAACTAGTGAAATAAATATGCAAATGAAGGCCGAATCATCGTTCGTTCCTTTTCGTTCAGCTTAGTGTGCATCAGAATTGCCTCGCCAATTTTCGTATTTAAAACGCAGGATTACAGAAATCAAAACGTCAGTTCCATTACCTACAACACAAGCATACAACCTCATCATACGCCAATGTTATATATAGGAAGCTACAATAAAAATTGTTCGTTATGAGGCTTTTTTGGAGTTATGTGATAAATAGAATCTTACATTCGTACCTATTCAATACTGATGGCACAGCCTCGCACCATATAATTTTATCCAACTCGTTTAATAAATTCAATATAAAACAGGCACTCATGTCAGATCTATGTATTTCATAAAATTGAGCAATGCATACTTCTAAGTTGTGACTTTACATCAGCTCTGGAATTTATACACATGGACATAAGGTAATAATAATTACCTCCCTGTCATATCCTGCATGATTATCTACCTAGCAAAACAATGCTTGTATGAACAGACAGAAAATGTAATTGTAATAAAGAAATAATAAATGTGTTTACAATATCAACAATAAGCATGCATGACATATAAACAAAAAGAGCTGTCGGAGAACAGCGCAGCTCGACCATTCACTTTTTCAGAAAATAACAAATTCTACACCTTATATACAATCACAGAAAATGGAATCTCTCTGCATACAAGCAATCTATAAAGAAATAGCAAAATAGCAAAGATATTTGGGAAGTGGGGGTGATGATGATGAAGAGCTATGCACTATGTGCCTATGAACAATAACAACACACGTGTGTGTAAAAACGAGGGAGTGGAATGGTCAGAATGACTGAGATGAGCAGACGTGTACTTTGTATACTAATAAAAATATTGTAAAACAAAACTGTGGTGTGGCAGTATTAGGGTGCAACACAGAAACACTTTTGTGAAAAGTGAAATAATTTAATTAAGTAAAGTTAAAAGTGAGTGGGTGGAGGTGAGCGGTATTCACCATGTAAGACAAACAATACAGACATATTGACCCCCACCCACACTATTTTTAAATGATTGGATGAGGACTGATGTTGAGCTTAACCAAATTTATTGCACATTCATAGGCTATGTTAAGTTGTGCTCTACGGGCACCCAAGGAGCCCATGATACATTTGCGCCTAAATTACTTATACCCACTTTACACAGAGGTGGCGATCGTTCAGCGATCAAAAATTGGCCAGATCTCTTGACAAACTTTCAATGAACGCCCAGTGATAGCCAACATATCGCAATGATCTCTCAATGATCCTCCAGTGATCTCTACGGTCGCCACGGTCTCCTCATAGTTTTAGTTTTGACCCAGTCCAAAACTATGAGGAGATCGATCACCAAGGTAAGCGATCTCTCAACGAACGCTCAACGATCTCATCGGTCTCCCAATGATCTCTCAGCGATCTTTCAATGAGCGCTCAATGATCTCTATAGATCGCCATTAAAGTTGCCGAAAATTGAATTTTTGATCGCTCAATGAGCGATTTGTTCGAGGTTTTAGGAGATCGTCGAGAGATCGGGCCAATTTTGTATCGCTCAACGATCTCCTTCTGTGTAAAGGGGGCATTATGCACACATCTAGACAATGCTATAAGGAATTCAAACCCAAAATTTGGTTGAGCTAAGACAAATAGTTTAAGAGATATAGATATATACAACAGCTTACAGCCAAACTTTGATCTACGTTTATTGCACATTTTATGGGCGGTCAGAATTATGGTTCCATGGAAGCCCAGAACATGGAGCAGACAAAATTACTTATGCAACGTTCTAGCTAATACCGTAAGAAAACCTAGGCCCAAATTTGGTTGAGCTAGGACAAGAAATAAGAGATATAGACCTGTAAACACAGCTTAAACATTAAATTCAATGTGAAATAGGGCATTACACATTTTAAGGACAATCCGAATTTGGGTTCCATGGGAGCCCAGGGGGTAAACCAAAATTACTTATACAGCCCTTAAAATAATACAATAAGAAATCTCATGTCCAAAATTTGACTGAGGCAGGACAAAAAATGGAGGATATAAATAAAAAGAAGAAATTGTGGGTTCAAGGGTAATTAAATTGAACATGTAGGAAACAATACATGTATATGTAGTCGGAGTTTAACGTCACTTTTAACAATCTTTGTTATATCACGACAGTGTCTATTTGTGACTGGGTTGGGGATAATGTTGTGTGTCTATGGTACGGTGACTGGGTGGAGGATAATGTCGTGTGTCTATGGTACGGTGACTGGGTTGGGGATAATGTTGTGTGTCTATGGTACGGTGACTGGGTGGAGGATAATGTCGTGTGTCTATGGTACGGTGACTGGGTGGAGGATAATGTTGTGTGTCTATGGTACGGTGACTGGGTGGAGGATAATGTTGTGTGTCTATGGTACGGTGACTGGGTGGAGGATAATGTCGTGTGTCTATGGTATGGTGACTGGGTGGAGGATAATGTCGTGTGTCTATGGTACGGTGACTGGGTGGAGGATAATGTTGTGTGTCTATGGTACGGTGACTGGGTGGAGGATAATGTCGTGTGTCTATGGTACGGTGACTGGGTGGAGGATAATGTCGTGTGTCTATGGTACGGTGACTGGGTGGAGGATAATGTCGTGTGTCTATGGTACGGTTTTCCAGTATGGCAGCACTATAAAGCTGAGCACTGAGCTCGCTGCTACAAATAGATACCTTTATGATATCACTGATTCTTTAAAGCGACTATTCATAAAGGATAGTGAAGTTATTGACAGGCTAAAAGATAATCCTTTCAATGTTTCAGAACAAAAAGTCCAAATGCCTGCACTAAAAATAACCATAACTATCACTGAAGGTGAACAAAGGACATAATTATGTAATAAATTATGCAATCAACCATTGGTGATGTAGAGGGACATAAGGTCATCAGTTGTTATGAGTATATGAAGTTTGGAAAAGACTCTTTGAAAACTTCAAGAAATGCAAGTAATAAAAAAGTGTTATGCGAGTCCAAAAATGTGCTATGCAACGTTACGGATTCCGTGATTCCTATATATATATAGCCCCCAGTTCACTTCGTGAAGGTGGGGTATAATTAAATGTCCAAATGCATGCATTAAAAAGAATTAAATATCTGCAATAGCCAAACTCTAAAATTCCATTTTTACAAAATGAAATAAAATCTACCTGAAAATGCTGCTTTTTGTTCAATTTTATTTAACATTGATTTTATGAGAATGTTTGACTGTTAAATGGAACTTTTCTATGTTCTCTGTGTACATGCTACAGGAATGAATATAAAATCACAGCCATTTTTCTTTTAAAAACTGTCAGACAACTGTTTATTTTTTCTTAAACAGGTGCGGGTGATATTTCTCGAGGGCCCATTGCATAGACCAGATAGCGAGGGCCCGCATGTATCCTAGGGACCTGTAGTGTTTACACGTCATGTAGGCCTCGGGACTCTGGAACATGAGTCCTAGCCACTCCCAGCACACGTTGTAGTTTCCCCAAGCTGTCTTGAATGCTTCATCCAACATGTTCTGAAAGTTAAAAGCAAATTAATAATTCGAAGATAAACTAGAACTATCACTGATGAATATCACTTGATCAATAATACCCCGCTTAAATTTTAAGTCAAACAAAGGGCGTAATTCTGTAATAAATTAGGGAATCAACAATGGGAGATATAGAGGGATATAAGGTCATCAGTTGTTATGTATATATGAAGTTCGGGAACAACCAATTCAAAACTGTTTGAGGAATGCAAGTAATGAAAATGTTTTACGCGACGGGACAAAACACGACATGATGTGTCTGAACAAAAATGTGTTACGCGACACGACGGGATGTTACGGACGTGGTTCCTATATTGCACCCACTTTACTTTGTGAAAGCGGAGGTATAATAACGTACGTCTTGCTTCTACTAGTAACATTTTAAACATGTTCTAATTCATGATAAAAAAACCGTCAAATTAATCACAATACGTTGTTAGCACTGTGATGTTTAGGGCCTAAATTCATCAAATTTTTGAGCACAAGAATCAGACTCCGACTCAAAACCTCAATTTTTTTGCAAACCCTATCAACACAAAAGTATGGGTAAGAATTGTAATTTTCAGACATTTTCTGTCAAATTACCTTTAAAATTACTAGTTTCTTTAAGTAAATATAGTAATTTGCTTGTAAAATTGTTTTTATGGGAATTAAAAAATTTGAGATTTTGAGTCGAGTCCGATTCTTGTGCTCAAAAGCTTGAGGAATATTAGGCCGGGTCTAAAAGTTGAATTTACCAGATTTTGAATGAAATCAGGTTTAAATTGTTTAATTTAACCCTGGTGCCATTCCTTGGATAGCCCATATTACTGTGCAGAATGAATTTTATTGTAAATAAGGCGTGACTTTTAAGCTCATTCATTATGGGGTTGCCGCTTAAAATAGAAAATATAATTTTTAGTCAATTTTAAGTTGGACCATGCATGAAAAGCCAGATGTACCTCCATTAAGATGTTTAAAAATGTGTGCCAGATTAGCCCTTGTGTATACTCGATAGTGCGCTTGATGATTGTCAGCAAATTTACACTTTCCAGTACTAGTAGACTGTGTTGAGTATGGTAACAGTTAACCCGTAACCTGCTACATATATATAATGGACTGTTTTTTCTTTGAATTAAGACCATTCCATTTATGTGACAAGGGGTGTTTTGGGGAAAATGACTGATCATCAGCCAGACATTGTAAACCCTGATCAGCCTACGAGTTACTCACAGGCTGATCTGGGTTTACAATCGATGCAAAGGATATTATAGTCGTGCTTAGCGGGTTCAGGGTTAATTTCCATTTATACAGTAATGTTAGTACATGTATCATCATTTATACAGTAATGTTAGTACATGTATCATCATGATCATGAAGTTATCAATGCTTCAAAATCAGTAAATTCTCCTTAGAGGAAGTAAGTACCTGCAAATTCTTCTGACGTTACAAGGCTATTCTTAAGGGTTAGTCCAGTACTAGTTAATTCACCAACGAAACCTGGGTTCGATTCCCCGTCTCAGCATTGTAAGCGAGTGGTACGGTGGTCCCCCCCTCCCCCTCCCCCACCACAATGTTAACGATGTCATCAGTGCCATCAAGAGTGATTTGTACAAGCTTCATAATCAATTTAAAATAAATCAAGTTGAAAGATTCAAGAAAATTCTCCTTAGAGTAAGTTCAGTACCAGTAAATTCTCCTTACAAGACAGATGAACTCTCCTTAGAGAGAAGTCAGTATCGTAAATTCTCCTAACACTGTAGGTAAGTTCTCCTTAGAGTAAGGTCAGTATCAGTAAATCCTACTAACCTCCTGTATCATCTGTGCAGCTAGGCCGTATGTAACTCCTACCCAGAATTCCTCGGACTGACAGCTGGTGATGTCCTTCTTCCCGTCGGGCCGGGTACCATTAATGGCGCCCATGTTGCCATTGGCAAAAGACATCACATTATTCTTGAAAATTGTCTGCAATGCTGTATGCACATGTTTTTCTGGCCAAACCTGGAAAATAATGCAAAGGAACCTCAACTTATGAATTAATATATATGTATTCTTTGTGAACATTGCACTGGGAACAAGATCGCCACCTACCGAGGATAACACACCCTACTGCAAAGGTTTTCATGTGAAAAGCATTTCCAAGATGTCAGGTCAATATGACCTCGACCTTTGACAAACGGACAAAAAAAAAGATTGGGGTTGTTGTTTAAGCAAGAGCACTATCTGTATAATGTTTTAAGACTTTAGATATAATAGTTCATGAAAAACAGCTGCTAAAGCATTTTTCACGATCAGGTCATTGTGACAATAACCTTTGACCTACTAATCCCAAAATAAATAGGAGTCAGTTTTTAACCATGGATAATATTTCTGTTAAATTTCAATACTGCAGGTCTAATAGTTACAGTAGGGGAAGTGTTTCTCTGGAATGGAGCATTGTCAGGTCAATGTGACCTTGGGGACTGACCCCAAAAGCAATAGGCTTCCTCCTTTCACCCAGGGCAATATACCTATGAAGTTTAATGAGTGCGAGTGTTATACTTCCAGAGTTCTCGTGTGGAATGCATATGTACATATTCGGTCATGGTGACCTTGACCTTTTACCTACAAACTCCAAAAGCAATAGGTTCATCCTTTTATCAAGGGAAATGTGCCTATGAAGTTTTATGAGTGTAGGTGGTATACTCCTGAAGTTATTGCTGAAGTATGTAGGTCCAAATGAGAGTTCAGATACTATTAATTGACTTACAGAGTTGAGATACATTTAATTGACTTACAGAGTTCAGATACTGTTGATTGACAGATAGAGTTGAGATTGTTAATCGACTAACATAGTTGAGATACTGTTAACTGACTAACAGAGTTGAGATTGTTAATTGACTAACAAAGTTGAGATACTGTTAATTGAATAACACAGTTGAGATAATATTAATTGACTTACATAGTTGAGATAAGGTAAAGTTACTAACAGCGTTGAGATAGTGATTATTGACTTACGGAGTTGTCTGTGATGCCAGCTGCCTTGAGCCACCAGTTGCCAGCCAGCTGGTCCGCCATTACGCTGTCGTGCATACCGCTCGTGCTGCAGTCATAGTTGTAGCACTCACCTGCAACATACAGTTGACATGCATCACAACTTACAGTTGACATGCATCACAACATACAGTTGACACGCATCACAACATACAGCTGACACATCACAACATACAGCTGACATGCATAACAACATACAGCTGACACGCATAGCAACATACAGCTGACATGCATAACAACATACAGCTGACACGCATAACAATATACAGCTGACACGCATAACAACATACAGCTGACATGCATCACAACATACAGTTGACGCGCATCACAACATACAGTTGCCATGCATCAAAACATACAGTTGACATGCATCACAACATACAGCTGACACGCATCACAACACACAGCTGACACGCATCGCAACATACAGCTGACACACATCACAACATACAGTTGACACGCATCACAACACAGTTGACACGCATCGCAACATACAGCTGACACGCATCGCAACATACAGTTGACACGCATCGCAAAATACAGTTGAGACGCATCGCAACATACAGTTGAGACGCATCGCAACATACAGTTGACACGCATCGCAACATACGCATCGCAACATACAGTTGACACGCATCGCAACATACAGTTGACACGCATCACAACATACAGCTGACACGCATCGCAACATACAGTTGACACGCATCGCAACATACAGCTGACACGCATAACAACATACAGTTGACACGCATCGCAACATACAGTTGACACGCATCACAACAAACAGTTGACACAGATCACAACATACAGTTGACACGCATTGCAACATACAGTTGACATGCATCACAACATACAGCTGACACGCATAACAACATACAGCTGACATGCATAACAACATACAGCTGACACACATAACAACATACAGCTGACACACATCACAACATACAGCTGACACGCATAACAACATACAGTTGACACGCATCGCAACATACAGCTGACATGCATAACAACATACAGCTCACACACATCACAACATGCAGCTGACATGCATAACAACATACAGCTGACACACATCACAACATACAGCTGACATGCATAACAACATACAGCTGACACGCATAACAACATACAGTTGACACGCATCACAACATACAGCTGACATGCATAACAACATACAGCTGACACGCATAACAACATACAGTTGACATGCATCACAACATACAGTTGACACGCATCACAACATACAGTTGACACGCATCACAACATACAGTTGACACGCATCGCAACATCCAGTTGACACGCATCACAACCTACAGTTGACACTCATCACAACATAAAGTTGACATGCATCGCAACATACAGTTGACATGCATAACAACATACAGTTGACACGCATCACAACATACAGTTGACACGCATCACAACATACAGTTGACATGCATCACAACATACAGTTGACACGCATTGCAACATACAGTTGACACACATCACTTTCTAAAGCCAAAGGTTTTTTTGGCACTTGCACACAGTTTTGATAGAACCTAAAATTATAAATTATACACCTACGGAAAAGGAATTTTAATGGTAAACAAAAATACCTTAATTTTGAAAATCATTAAAGAAAAATATAGTGTACTGCCAAAATACTTATTTTATTATAGGGCTATTTCCATATAAATCTTAAATTGTTGCTGAGAAAGAAGGCATTTTAAACTCTTTATCTTCATCACTGTGTTGACAAATTCATAATCTCTTATTATCACCATAAATGTCAACTTTCACCATTTCAGTTTAGACTCAAAGGATTTCTTCCCTTTGTTCAAGTAACTACAACTCTTACATTCCAAAGTTTAATCTCGAAGGATTCCTTCCCTTTGTTTAAGTAACTACAACTCTTACCGTTCCAAAGTTTAATCTCGAAAGATTCCTTCCCTTTGTTTAAGTAACTACAACTCTTACATTCCAAAGTTTAATTACCATTCCAAAGTTTAATCTTGAAGGATTCCTTCCCTTTGTTCAAGTCACTACAACTCTTACCGTTCCAAAGTTTAATCTCGAAGGATTCCTTCCCTTTGTTCAAGATTTTGGTGAACTGTTCACAATCCTCCTCCTTGTCGAGAATCTTTGCCGACTCCACAAACATCCGCAGTGCACATAGCCACAAACCTCCGCAGTAGGAGCTAACAAGAGTAGAAATTAGGTTACATTATGATGGTTTCTTCATATTTGGATTGACACCCTTAACCATTCCAGATCACCTCTAGTTCCTTTGAAGTTTTATGAAAAGGGGCATAACCCTGCTGATATGGAAGTTACTGGACATGTGTAACAACATCCTTAAAGTTAGAGGAAGATGTGTGTGAAGTCATGAATATAGTCAAATACTTTTCAAGTTATGGCCAGTTATAAGTTTGGTTAGGTTGCAGGTTAAGGTTTTAGAAAAAGGGGCATAACTCTGCTTAAATTAAAGTCCCAGTTGATGTCGATTGACATTCCTTAGGGTAATATGAAGATGTGTGTGTTGCATGAACACAGGTCAATTATGACCAGTAATAGGCTCGGTTAGGATACAGGTTAATTTTTTATGAAAAGGGGCAATACTTAGCTGAACTGAAAGTCAGAGTTATTGGACATGGGTAACATCAGGGCATGAATTTTTCACTCGTCTCTCGCCATGATGAGTGCTCATTGATTCAGGACAAGTAGAAATTCATATAAATTCATTAACAATCTTATCTATTTGACCATTCAAACTCTGAAACAAATTTTCCTGCTCTGAACACGATTTCTTGGGGTAAGATGAAAATGTTTGTGATGTACATTTCAAGTTATGGCCAATGTTAGGTTGCAGGTTAACGTGTGATGACGGACGACAAATGACAAAGTTACCTCTAAGTGTCTTCCATGCTATGCAGGCAACAC
This sequence comes from Cyrtodaria siliqua, assembly GCA_037043455.1. Lineage (NCBI taxonomy): Eukaryota > Metazoa > Mollusca > Bivalvia > Adapedonta > Hiatellidae > Cyrtodaria > Cyrtodaria siliqua. The sequence goes on from JAWPHD010009163.1 coordinate 58,659, forward strand.
AATAACTAGTCTCATGTATGGTTAATAAACAAGCATGTAGAAATAAACAAGAGCTGTTGGAGAACACCATGCTAGACTATTTGAAGAATAATCTAAAACATTTTTTTCAATAAAATTTAGATTAGGCGAGTGTATTTGTACTTCTTCAAGAACAGAAACCTGACATAATAGGTAGTGTTAAGTCACTCCTACATGTTTTACTTCTGGGGAACACTTGTGCAAAGTTTCTTCCTACACTGAGATGATCGTAAGTTACAGCAACTTGCATGAAAGCTTTAATCTTTTTGCCTAAGGAAAGAATGGGAGATTTGTGTGTGAACTTATTCATAGGGCCATAACTCTTGTCAGAAATCATCGAACCAGAACAGTGTATTAGGCAGAAATTCAAGACTGTTCAAGGTGTGGAAATATGCTAACAAGGTGTGCAAAATAATTTGCTAACACGCGCTAAGAGCTGATTCGCAGCCAGTGGGTGTCTCTGGGACAATTAATTTACAGATAAAGGTGAAAAAGGTACATTTTATAATCCTCTTTCTTCTATAAATGTAAACAAAACATAACAATATTGAGAAAGTAAGAGTTGGAAAAGTGTTGTTGAACAAAAAAAAATAAATTGTTTTCACTCCAACCACTCCATCAAATATTGGGCATGATTTTTCAAAAATGGCCTTTGCAAAAGATGGCTGCATGGTTGGCTGACTAATATACTAAACCAGAAATAGACGATGTTATGCACATCTCCACTTTATACGGATGCTTCTCATAAAGTTTTGTGAAAATCCATCAAGGGGTAATGGAGAAATAGTGCAGACAAAGTTTTGAACAGACCGACAGACCAACTGAACGAGTGACTGCTAAATACCACCCTCCCTCTAGCTTTGTTTGCAGGGGTATAACAGGGACCACTCTGGTGTAAATTGGTGAAAATCCTGCAAGAAAGGAGCAAGAGACCTGTATTTCGACAAAAGTAGGTCAGAGCGACACAACATTTTGCAAATGATGTTAGATTAGATGCATACAAGGCACATTTGAGTGGAGTTTGGTGAAAATCCTCAAGAAAGGAGCAAGATAATTATGTTCCAGCGGAGACCAGACGTGACCTATATTTAGTCCAGAGTAGGTCACAGCAACCCAAAATTTTGTGCATGATGTTAGATGCATATAAGAAACATTCTAGTGGAGTTTGGTAAAAATCCCGCAAGAAAGGAGTAAAATACGCATGTCTGGCGGAGATCGGACATGACCTATATTTCGTCAAAAGTATGTCACAGCAACCCGAAAGTTTGCACATGAAGTTTGACGCCTCTAATGAAGCTTTGTGAAAATCCTGCCACTAATGAAGAAGATATAAACAAGAAGAAGTATTGCTATGCAATAAAATGTCACCTACCGGTCATTGTGTGATAATTTTTTTTTTTTGGAATGTAATTAATTTTCTCCTTGGATAAAGTGACACATGAACATGTAAATCCATAATGTAACGTAACAGCAATGTAATGCGTCACTGCAATAGGCAGCATGTTAAATTTAGAAGTGTAAAATGCCCAATTAACTGTCTGAAAAATATGAGACTAAACATAACTTTTCATATAAGCTACCTACCCATAAAGCTTCATTCCAATATCTCATTCCTAACTGAAGTTATTGAGTGGACCATTTTTATATTTTTAGTACTAGTGACCTTGACCTTGACCCCAGTGACCCAGATTGCAATCCCAAGCTTCCTTTTGATATAGGCTACCTACCCATAAATTTCATTCCAATATCTCATTCCTAACTGGTTATTGAGCGGAAACCGTTTTTCTATTTTTAGTAAAAGTGACCTTGACCCCAGTGACCCCAAATGCAATCCCAAACTTCCTTTTCATATAAGCTACCTACCCATAAAGTTTCATTCCCAAATCTCATTCCTAACTGGTTATTGAGCAGAAACCGTTTTCCTATTTTTAGTAACTGTGACCTTGACCCCAAAGGCATTCCCAAGCTTCCTTTTCATACAAGCTACCTACCTACCCATAAAGTTTCATTCCAATATGTCATTCCTAACTGAAGTTATTGAGCGGAAACAAAGTGTGACAGACTGATGGACTGACAGACGGAGTGCAATCCTATAGTCCCTCCGGTCTACAAATGGTAGGGGACTAATAAATGAAAGTCAGACGCATGGGCTTACAAATGAACAGATGGATGACATTGTGATAAGTAAGTAGAGATTCGTAAACGTGCTCAACAAAAATTGTGTGTTTGCAGTGCTTCATTGTTCACCTGTATCATTATAACAATAACTTAAAGCAAAGGGTAACTGTGTGTAAATCAAACAGATACAGCTTGTAAGAGTAGCCTCTCTTTGGATAAAGTTTGTGTCAAAACATGACGTCATTACAGTGTTATTGCTTTTAAAAAGTGATTATGCAACAGAATGTGCATCTCCAACACCATATAAGGAAGAAAACACAATTTCAGAGAAAACACTTTCATTTTCTGTTTATTTTCATCTTGGAGTGGTTCTGCTGTTTTCAATCTTCAATGCTAAACGTCTGTCAATAAGTAAAATTGTAGAAATAATTAGCAATGTTAAAACAGTTTTTAAATGAGAATAACGGAAACTGGGCTTGGACGGAAAAAGGCCCCTGACCAGTAGTGTGAAGTTTAAATTAAGTGCTTCGAGTGATTGGAAAGTTAAGGACTACTTGCATCAAAACTTTAATGTGAGGGGAATCTGACACTAAGGCCAGTAGAAAAGCTCCCCTATTCTTCAAATAGTTGAGCTAAAAATCACTCTTGAATGAAAATAAATCAACAATGTCTCTTATGCCTATTTAAAACCTACCTGGCACCATGTACAATCCAGGCGTCAAACGTCTGATCAGCAAACCCTCCGTTCTCAATCAGTCCATCATTATCTTTATCCCAACGAAGTGAGCGCTCAAGCAAAGTCTGCAAAAAGAGTAAACAAGCTGTCACTGTAACACTATTGTTAGCACAAGTGCATTACCTCAATGGGTACTGTATTACCACAATCTTTAAAGTTCATATTTGGAAGTCCTATTTCAGCTAGTTTCCAATACCTACGTATAAAACAATATCAGTGGCATTTTCCTGACAAAATGCATAGGGTAATTGCCGTAGTAACGCAGGTAAAATATTTACCTGGCCTTAGTGCGTAAACAAGTTACGCACAATTTATCTCCCTTGCTCTTACCTGTATGTGTGACGTCACAGTTGCACAAGCGATCGATAGTACAGTAGTGTTTACATAAGCAGCGCGTTATACGTTTTACTTCGTCATGGATTTTGAGATGGATAGCAACCTTGAAGATATTTTGGATGTTGATTTAGACAATCCTATCATGTTTGTACCACGAAGACCGATGAACAAAGGGAATTCAGCCAGCGATGAGTTTGGACGAGATCACAGAACCAGAATCGGACCCTGAAAATGAACCGTTCCAGGATGTTTCGGAATGGTAAGGCTTTATTTGTGTATGAATTTAGCTGCTAGGTACTGTTACAGTTAATACTTTTATAATTTACATGTACGGTTTTGAAAGACATAAACATTTTTCAACAACTGTTTCTTAAATCGAGGCTAAATTCTGAAGTTCTGTGACCTAGCCAGCCCTTTTTACGATTTTGATATTTCATCTACCTAAAAAGCCACCCAAAAAACAAAGAACGCCCGGATTACTGTTGTTGTTTAACAAATGTTTAGTATAAAATTGTAGAGATTATTTTTTAATTCAGCCGGTTTTAGTTGTCTTTTTGTGTGTTTTGGGGTTTACTGTGTTCTGTGAAAGCTGCATTTCCTGTTCGACTTTTATACTTATTTCATATATCACGGACTTTATAAAGTTAGCTAAGCGACCGTTGCTTTCATAATTAGCGCTATTTCCCATTGTTATGAAAAATTATGTCAGGCAAAATTGTATTTCACACCTTCGCACCAAAAAAAGCACCATATTTAGGTCTAGGATCATTGGCTATGTTGGGACTAGATGTGTCCGAGTTTTCGCCTAAAGTTCCTGGCGTGGGTACTACTTATTTAAGTATCTACAACCATTTTATAGGACACAGTATAACTATGGGCTAGGTAAATGCGTTTATGCATAAACCCTGAAATATATTTGCATTTTTAAACAACACTTCTGGAATATAAAAAACAACTCCTATTTCAAAGCAGCTCTTCATTTGTATACATTTTAATATGCAGGTTTTTACTGTTGTTTCGGAGGGCTATTCCGTTGAAACATACAGTGACCCCAGGAAGGCACTTTTGAAATTGACCCACATTTAGTTACTTTTAATTTAATGTAATTTAGTTACATTATTACTTTTGTTTTTAAAGAACCAATTTTAAGAAAATAGGATTTACCTATAGATGTTTATTAAATTGCCTTCCTGGAGTCCTGGGTATGTTTTAATGGAATAGCCCTGAAAATAAGCATCTTCATAATTGCTACTACTTAATTTTAATTTAAAATTACATTTTAAAAATCAAATGTATACAACCAGTAGAACAACAGGATCAACGAATCACATACAAGCACATGTAATATATGTATACGAGACACAGCATCACAGTTTTAACCAACATATTTATAACTCAGTCATGAATGGTGCACCATTGAATATAATCAGACTTGTATAATGCCTGATAAATACTAAACATCATAAAAATGCTTTAGTAATGTAACTTATTATCAAAAAAGTTAAAATATGTGTATAAATTGTTTTCAAATTCAGGTTGTATTTTATTAGTAACTATTCGATTACGCAATTAGCTAGATTGTATTAACATTCACACGCATCAAACACTAAGCTGAAATGATATGAACATTTCACGCATGTCGGAATAAAAATAGCATTGTAAAATGTACCAGGGTCTTCAGATATACCTATCCCTTAATTCTAAAATATAATTCCCCCTACTCCTTGATTAGTCTCCATATCCTTTGGTCTCTCTGACCTTTCCCAATTAACTTGTAAAATACATTATACCTGTCTATAAACACCTCCTTGTTATGTAGGCTATACTTCTTAAAAATCCTTTCATTTACAATTGAAATATACTTCTAATTGCATTAAACAAATATTTTCTCCTAAATATATTGGTCACCCAAGGAGTAAAAGTAGTTTCAGAGGAGTAGTGACTACAAGTTTTTACTGCTGGCAGCCATGTTTAATGTTGTATCAAAATTATTTTCAACAACATCATGTCATGCTGATCATTTTAGAGATCACTTACAGTTTTCAAGAAGTAGTCGTTACAAACTTTTTTTTTAAAAATCTATTTTTAGCTGTCTTGGCCATCTTGAATTTCCGGCCGACCTGAAATTTTATTAGGATCAACTAGATATCAAAAGCAACATTCATGTGAAGTTTCATATATGAAAATCCGTCAAGTAATTTCAGAGGAGTAGTCGCTACACGCTTTTACTATATAACTCTATGTACACAAAGATGTCCGCCGGCAGCCATGTTTAATGTTGAATCAAAATGATTTTCGACAATGACCAAAATCATGTCATGCTGATCGTTTTAGAAAAAGTCCCATATCAATATCACTTATAGTTTTCAAGAAGTAGTCGCTACAAACTTGTTTTTTAAAAAATCAATTTTTAGCTATTACGGCCATCTTGAATTTCCGGCCGACCTGAAATTTTACTAGGATCAACTAGATATCAAGAGCAACATTCCTGTGAAGTTTCATGAAAATCTGTCAAGTAATTTCAGAGGAGTAGTTGCTACACGCTTTCACTATATAACTCTATATACACAAAGATGTCAAATGTTCAATATGACAAAGGATCTAGACTGTAAATCCTCTTTGACCAACCTACGCCGCTCAGTACTTTCAGTACTTTGATTTGTATTGGAAACATTTCGAAGAGGCTACATTTTATTATTCATTCGACAGCCATCAACATAGGTACATTTATGTGGGTTATCGACCTAATTTATCATTCAGATATGTTTGCCAACCTTTATTATTGGGTACATTTAGATGAGGCTAACAACCTTCATTATTGGGTACATTTAGATGAGGCTAACAACCTTCATTATTGGGTACATTTTTATAGCTTAAAACTTTAATTATAGCAAACAATATAAATGGGGATACCAACCCGTCATTAGTGTGTAGATTTAGATGTGGCTACTTACCTTCATTATTGGGTACAGAGATAGGGCAACCAACCTTCATTATCGGGTACAGAGATAGGGCAACCAACCTTCATTATTGGGTACAGAGATAGGGCAACCAACCTTCATTATTGGGTACAGCGATAGGGCAGCCGACCTTCATTATTGGGTACAGAGATCGGGCAACCAACCTTCATTATTGGGTACAGAGATCAGGCAACCAACCTTCATTATTGGGTACAGAGATCAGGCAACCAACCTTCATTATTCGGTACAGAGATAGGGCAACCAACCTTCATTATTGGGTACAGAGATGGGGCAATCAACCTTCATTATTGGGTACAGAGATAGGGCAACCAACATTCATTATTGGGTACAGAGATAGTGCAACCAACCTTCATTATTGGGTAAATATAGAAGAGGCAACCAACCTTGTATTACTACGTATATTTAGATGGGGCTACCAACCTTCATTATGGGGTACATATGTTCCAGGAACTCCTTGTCGTTGGTGATGTGATAGTCTCTGTACACTTGAAGAATAAACTTGAGATTGAGGTCCTTCCAGTCCTCTGTAGGATGTATGTTGTAAGAATTTACTCTCTGCCAGGGCTCATCTTCTATAAAGTAAATACATGGGTTAGCTTTGCAATACCACAGGTATCCAACCCATTACCTAAGGTCTTCTACTGTTTTTATAGTGTGAACAGTAAGTTGACATCATAATAATTTTATACTATCTTAAAGTGCATTTAGAGGAAGATAACAACCTTCATTATGAGTAACCATACCTTCAGATGGGGCTACCAACTCAAACTATCACTGAAGGTGATAAATATCCCGCTTAAATTCTAAGTCAAACAAAAGGCCATAATTTTGTAATAAATTAGACAACCAACAATGGGTGATGTAGAGGGACATAAGGTCATCAGTTGTTATGTGTATATGAAGTTTGGGAACAACCCATTCAAAACTGTTTGAGGAATAGAAGTAATAAAAATGTTCTACGCGACGCGACAGAACAAAAATGTGATACGTTATGTGATGCGACTATATAGTCCCCACTTCACTTTGTGAAAGCGGGGGTAGAAATATCCGTATATTTTTCTTTGCTATCATTTTCACACCATACTTAGTCATCATGCCAAATACTTAAATAAGAAAATTGGTAGAACCGATGGATGCTCCCCAAAATGTATCCTCAACTGATCATATGGCCTTGTATCACCCAGCAGTTCCATCAGTAGTTTTACAGTTATGCATCGGCCAAGAATTCCTAGTGTAAAATTACAAAGGGCAATAACTAAGTTGAATGGTTCTTGCACGCTGCACTTCCTCTCATTGCCCTCTATCATTGTGTGAAGTTTCATTGCAGTCCCAACAGTAGTTTTTAAGTTATGCTCCGGACAAAAGTGTGACAGAATGACGGACGGACAACGGCGACTTATTTCGGGGAGCATAACAATCCACCTAAAAATGAATGAGGAGATAGATAGACACATGAGGAATTCTAATAGATATGTCGTAAGTTAAACAAGAAGCACTGTGCAGACGATCGACTTTCAAAGCCTTTTTTATTTATTGGGAAACTATGTTGAAGGGCATAATTTTGCTTAATTGCATAACAAAACTATTGCACTTGTTAACCAATTTTGTAAGTATATAACCTTACGAGGCTGAATACATGTATGAAGTTTCAAACCCTAATGTAAAGAAGTTTCGGAGATACAAGCTTACATACGTCATACCAAATTTTCTAAGTCTAACAGAGGCTATAATTTTGTTAAAATAAAAGCACAAGTTATAGAACTTGGCTGTAGGATGTTGTCTAATGATGCCAAATACATGTGTGAAGTTTCAATCCATTATGTACAGTAGTTTCGGAGATACAAACTTACAAACTTTAAGCAAGTATAAAAGGGGCCATAATTTCGTTAAAATAAAAGCATGAGTTATAGAACCTGACTGTATGATATATTCTTATGATGCTGAATACATGTGTAAAGTTTCAATCCCTTATGTAGATTCGGGTATACAAGCTTACATACAAACTTTAACCCGGACGCAGAAGACTATCAAGTTCTTTGAAAAAGTCGAGCTAAATATGACCAAATTAAAAACTATTTTCTTGGCTAACTTCTTCACATCATTCTTAGTCAGCGAGCAAATTACATAAAAACAATCCACCTACAACTGAATGAGGAGGTTAAACAGACACAATTTAGGTCTACAGATGGACGACTGGACTTATGGCTGGACCTGATGGACAAGCTCAAACCAGTCTGTCCTCTTTCAATTTTGTTGATGGGAAACAAAAAATCAGTCTGTCCTCTTTCAACTTTGTTGAACCAGTCTGTCCTCTTTCAACTTTGTTGATGGGAAACAAAAAATGAATAAACGTAGTTTTGTGTGGTAGTAAAGTTTTTTTCGGCATATCTGGAGAAATCAAATGGGCAAACAATGTCAAGCGGGTGGAGTTTGTGCGACGTATTTTCTTTCACCCAATCAAACATAATTTATGTACATATACCACGTTACATGTACTTGTCCAATTTGATTCCATTATGCAAATCGGTCATGTTTGCATTTTCTCGATAATTGTATCTCTCGTTGATTATTTACTGTGGTAGGTAGTGTTGTTCCGATTAAAAAAAAATCATGATCGACTTTACTTGGTTGTTGAAAATTATGACTTATTAAATTCTCTTGTACTAAAATATACAAGAAAATAAAATGAGTTATAATTTTGCAACAAGTAATCATATATTTACAGTGGGCATCACAACTTATGTTTTAAAATAGTGGTAGGCATACAAAGTTGTCAGTTTATCTTAAGGTGAGTATGTCAACTGTAACATCATTCAGGTGGTAACTGATCAATCCAGTATTCTACAATGAACTAAAACAAACTTCAATAAACTACATCCTTTCACATTCGACTGCCATGATGGTAATTAATTTCTACCGCAGCTAGGTGTAGTCATTGAATCGAAAGTCCTGTATGTATATTTGCAAACAAGGCACGTGTAACAACTACGCAAGTGTAACAACTACAGGTGCATATAACAAAGTGCGTTATCATTTCTCATAGTAACACACCTAGCAACAGTGAGAGTGGAAATTTACACACTAAAAAGGTCTCGTGTATTTATAGGATTCGTTCGGGGAAAATAAAAATAAAATAATGTTTCTGTATAATTATCTACTCCTTCGTCAATGAGTGAATGAAGCAAATTACCAGATAGATATAATTTCTAGACATTACTAGAGTTATTGTTGAATACTTGCTAATCGCTTTATTTTGCCAAACATGTAAAGGTCAAATGGCGTCGCATGACGTCACGCTTGCTCTAGGAATCAAGTGACGTGTCAAATGTCCTGTGTAATAGCCATTGCTATATGCGTTGTGTCCCTGAGCAAGATTTTATCTGCATTGCTTAGTACTGGTTCTACCCAGGAAGACATCTCGAGTGATTCAAATAAGTTCAAAGAGCTTTCGTTTCAAGAAAGTGAGGTAAGTCTGGGTGAATTCACGATGACAGGTTCTGCGTGGCATCATCTGTATAAACCAAACTGCAACAGTGTCTTCCTGTCATTAACCAGACACGACTTGTCACATTCTCTTCGCTGTGACCTTTTGAATTTCTAATTCTTTAGAGCCACAAATCACTTGTTAACATTTAACTGAAGTCCATTAGCAACAGAAATGTTGAAAAGGACCTCCTCTGAGAGAATTTTTTTTTAGACTGCAGTTTAACGTCGCACTTAACAATCTATCAGTCATATCACCATGGTGACTACTTGTAGCAGTGAGCTTTATGCTCAACTTTATAGTACTGCCATGCTGGAATACCATGCCCTACACACATGATATGATACCCCATCCAGTCACATTATATCATTTTACATATATTCAATTATGGGTATTTTAAGAACCCATGAATAAACCTATACTTTAATGCGGGAAATATACATTATTGTCACGGGTCATTGATATCTTACAGGTAAGTTGATGTTGCATTGTCCGGCCGGTTAGCTCAGTCGGTAGAGCATCGTAATGGTAGTCCGAAGGTCCCGGGTTCGAGCCTCGGTCTGGCTGCATATTTATCTAGCTCTGTGACAATTATATGACCTGAGCACCTGGATAGTTTTAATAAATGGTTCTGAAGCGTAAATTTTGCGATTATTTGCCATAATTTGACGGGTTAGTTTCTTTAAACACATTGAGAAGCACGTTTTTCATGCAGTCTCATTATTTGGGTAGATGGTATTTTAGCGTGCTATCAGACAAGATGCAGTTTTAGTTAAAGGGAACGTAGTGACACAGCCAAATATCTTTATTATTGAGAGTTCTGAAAAACTTGGTCAATGGTGAAAGAATTATCAAAATCAGATGATAAACAAAGAAGATATGGTCATTTGAAGGTTCTTTTGAAACAGATATGGAAGCCGCAATTTTGAGAACTATGACACGACAAATCTAAAAGTATTCTAAATCACAGCGGAGGTATGAAAAGTAAGTACACTATCTCGCTGCCCCAAAATTGATTCTCTTTACCATTATAAATATGCCCTTCTGCCTAAATTTGTCTTGAAATTATTGTGTTTCCAGTATGTCTGTTTATTGCAAACTGGTATAAACTGGTTGAAGTGTTGATTGTTATGGATGGCGGGAGGTGTACAGTACTGGTTCTATTCAGAAAAGTGGGTGGTCTGCCTCCACCACAAATAAATCGACCATCATATATAAGGCCAAGAAAAAAAACAGTCGTGTTTCAGGTTTCCTGCTCCAACAACATAGGGAAGGTACGTCCATTTTTTTATATTTTTTTTACTACACGAAGGTAGAATTACAACCAGAAAACATAATTCTAAACTCAGATTTTGAGGGCCTCAAGGCTGAATATATGAATATATATAATTTAAAATTGCTCCAAAATGGACTTTGAACTCATCACATGAAGATGGGAAAGAAACGTCACAGAGCAGAACAAACATGCATTTGTTTGGAATAGTGTTTCAATAAAACATGCAACATACATAAAAGTACACACAGCTCTGTTAAACAAGTGGAATGAAGCACATTAATTTTATTCGTCATAAAAATCATTTCTATTAAAAACAAATAAAAAAATGATACATGATATAATTTGTTTTTATTTTAACACCCAACACTTTCAGAACTGTATGAGAGCATGTTGAGAAAATCAACATTTTGATATTACTTAAAGGCACTGGAGGCAATCTAAAGAATATTTATTAAAGATTAGGGTCGGGAACAAAATATAGGGTCGGTCAGGAACCTGAAACACAACTTTTTTTTTCTTGGCCTAACCTTACATGTGATGAAAATGACATAAAACACCATACAAATAAGCAAACAATCCAAGGAAAACCTGGTTAAAAAGTCTGCAATGTCATTATGAGGATGGTATTTTTCCATATCTTGTCTGATTACCTCAACCCATACTTAAATACGTCAACAGGAAATCACAACACATGGTATTTTTCCATATCTTGTCTGATTACCTTAACCGATACTTAAATACGTCAACAGGAAATCACAACACATGGTATTTTTCCATATCTTGTCTGATTACCTTAACCGATACTTAAATACGTCAACAGGAAATCACAACACATGGTATTTTTCCATATCTTGTCTGATTACCTTAACCGATACTTAAATACGTCAACAGGAAATCACAACACATGGTATTTTTCCATATCTTGTCTGATCACCTTAACCGATACTTAAATACGTCAACAGGAAATCACAACACATGGTATTTTTCCATATCTTGTCTGATTACCTTAACCGATACTTAAATACGTCAACAGGAAATCACAACACATGGTATTTTTCCATATCTTGTCTGATTACCTCAACCGATACTTAAATACGCCAACAGGAAATCACAACACATAAGCCATGATGTCTAACCAACAAGCAGTTCAGCTTGAGCAGTACCTATCCTTCAGGGCTTTTCCCCACAAAATTGGTTGAGGCCCAGGCCTGTCCATTTTGTGGGGAATTACGTGCGGATTGCTCATTTTGGGAAAGATGTAAGAGTTCAACAATGAAGTATAAATATGACAATACTATGCTCTATTTATATTTTCATCCATTATTTATTATAATTACTGACTTCTCAGTCAGAACTGACTTAACAGACAAAACAAACATTGCAAAATTAATGTTTTTCTCAAATTCTGAGAGACTGCCGCTTTCTGATTGGGAAAGATTTCTGCCACGTTTGGAAAAAACAGTCAAATTTTAATCTTGGAAGAGGCTTTTTTGAGGCCTCTGTTACATAAGGTAAAAAAGCCCTGGAAGCAGTTCATGACAAGTCATTTAAATCTTATTCTATTTTTAATAACGGCAGCCATATCTGTTGACAGATCGGGAGTATAAGTAAATCTAAGTGAAAACCATGCAATAATGCTTGCTGTGAAGTATCATCAAATTCTACCCAGCAGTTCATGAGAAGAAGTCATTAAAAGATTTTTGGTAATGGCTGACATATTTGTTGATGGATTAGGATGATTTGTATAACTAGAGGTCAATGACCTTGAAGCTCTACTGATTGATTTTGATTTCAGGAAGTAGTCGCTACAGACTTGTTTTTTGAAAAATTATTTTTAGCCGTGGCGGCCATCTTGAATTTCCGGCCGACCTGATATTTTGCTAGGATCAATTAGACATCAAGAGCAACATTCCTGTGAAGTTTCATGAAAATCCGTCAAGTAGTTTCAGAGGAGTAGTCGCTACAAGTTTTCATTATATAACTCTATGTAAACAAAGATGGCCGCTGACAGCCATGTTTAACATTGAATCAAAATAATGTTCGACTCGGATAACCATCATGTCATGCTGATAATTTTAGAAAAAGTCCCATATCAATATCACTTATAGTTTTCAAGAAGTAGTCGGTACAAACTTATTTTTTTTAAATCTATTTTTAGCTGTGGCGGCCATCTTGAATTTCTGGCCGATCTGAAATTTTGCTAGGATCAATTAGACATCAAGAGCAACATTCCTATGAAGTTTCATGAAAATCCGTCAAGTAGTTTCAGACGAGTAGTCGCTACAAGTTTTCAATATATAACTCTATGTAAACAAAGATGGCCACTGGCAGCCATGTTTAACGTCGAATCAAAATAATGTTCGACTCGGATAACCATCATGTCATGCTGATCATTTTAGAAAAAGTCCCATATCAATATCTCTTATAGTTTTCAAGAAGTAGTCGCTACAAACTTATTTTTTAAAAATCTATTTTTAGCCGTGGCGGCCATCTTGAATTTCCGGCCGACCTGAAATTTTGCTAGGATCAATTAGACATCAAGAGCAACATTCCTGTGAAGTTTCATGAAAATCCGTCAAGTAGTTTCAGAGGAGTAGTTGCTACAAGTTTTCATTATATAACTCTATGTAAACAAAGATGGCCGCTGGCAGCCATGTTTAACGTCGAATCAAAACGATTTTCGACAAGGTCCAACATCATGTCATCCTGATCATTTTAGAAAAAGTCCCATATCAATATCTCTTATAGTTTTCAAGAAGTAGTCGCTACAAACTTATTTTTTAAAAATCTATTTTTAGCCGTGGCGGCCATCTTGAATTTCCGGCCGACCTGAAATTTTGCTAGGATCAATTAGACATCAAGAGCAACATTCCTGTGAAGTTTCATGAAAATCCGTCAAGTAGTTTCAGAGGAGTAGTCGCTACAAGTTTTCATTATATAACTCTATGTAAACAAAGATGGCCGCTGGCAGCCATGTTTAACGTCGAACCAAAACGATTTTCGACAAGGACCAACATCATGTCATGCTGATCATTTTAGAAAAAGTCCCATAGCAATATCCCTTAGAGTTTTCAAGAAGTAGTCGCTACAAACTTGTTTTTTAAAAACCTATTTTTAGATTTGGCGGCCATCTTGGATTTCACATCTACCTGAATTTTTGCTAGGATCAACTAGACTTCATGGGCAACATTTCTGTAAAGTTTCATGAAAATCTATTCAGTAGTTTCAGAGGAGTAGTCGCTACAAAAAAAAAGTTAACGGACGGACGGACAGACAGACGGACAGACGGACGGACGACGGACTCCGCACCACGGCATAAGCTCTACTGATCTCTGATCAGTAGAGCTAAAAATTAGAGAGGACCATGCAAGGATAAACTGACTTCAAACTCTACCCAGTAGTTTCTCAGGAGATGACGTTTGAAGCAAAAGTTAACGGACGGATGGCGAAGAAAGGACGAAAAAAGCTCTGCTTGTTAAAACTGAATGGACATTATAAACAAGAAGAACCGTCGGTCAGTGCAGATGCTCGTCTTTCAAAGCCTTATTTATTGGGAAACTAGGTTGAAGGGCATAATTTTGCTTAATTGCGTAACAGAATTATTGCATTAAGTCTTGTTAACCAACTTTTTTTGTAAGTATACAAGGGGCAATAAAAGCATGAGTTGTAGGATCTGGCTGTATGATGTTGTCTAATGATGCCGAATACGTGTGAAGTTTCAATCCATTATGTATTTACGCAGTTTCAAGCTTACATTCAAACTTAAATCTTTTAAGTATAAAAGGGGCCATCATTTTGTTAAAATAAAAGCATGAGTTATAGAACCTGTCTGTATGGTGTTGTCTAATGATGCCGAATACATGCGTGAAGTTTCAATCCATTATGTACAGTAGTTTCTGGAATACAAACTTACATACGAAACTTTAACCACTGGACGTAAATACCTCCTCTATTATTTTTCAAAAACAGACAAGTTAGGCCATCCTTAAAAAAATATCTGTTTGCTGAATTTTTTAAGTGGGTAGGTAGGTAAGTCTTTTTTTCTTTCTTTTTTCTGCCACAGTCCTGGTTAAGCATTTTTACAAATAATTTCCTATCTCAATGTATTATAATGCAGTCTGTGGATAACCTCATTAATTTTTCTCCCATTTCTGCTCATGTGAGATAGGCATTTTCCTCATGTGAGATAACTCTATCTTACATGACATGTGACTTATGACGTCATGACGTTACGTCGACGTCGTCTTATTCTGGCGTAAAATCAGCAAAGTCATTGATTTTATGCCGTTAATAAACACATAATGGGAGAAAAATAATCCATCATGAGTGATCCATGTGAGATAGGGAAATCTCACCCTCGGGATCAGAATTGCAACCAGGCACTCGGCAGAGCCTCGTCCCTGGTTACAATTCTGACCCTCGGGTGAGATTTCTCTATCTCACATGGATACTCATGATGGATTCTTATAGTCTTTACGAATAATTTTTTAGTAAAAAAAAAAAAATCCGAAAAGGCTAAAAAAAATAATTGGTCGCTTCCTTTTTAGACGGTCAGTCGGAGCACAGCAAACAAACACTTTTTTAAGGATGGCCTTAATAAAAAACATTTATGAAGATTGGTCTGGTAAAAAAAAAGAATACTACACTTGGAAATAAATTGTAAGCGCTCATATTCCTCTATAAAGTGCCATATGCATCCATTGCTGAAGTCATAGGAAACAAATCAAAGGATGAAGGTCCTGAGAGTCGACAAGATTGAACAGTGTCTGTCTTCTTTGCGAGGTTAAAGGTTATGTTAACATTTACAGGTTTGGTGTATTAAAATGAAATGTAGCCAGGGGCGTACCTGGGCATACTCCTTTACGCCCGTGCATATAATTCAGAGTTGGGTGTCGGAAAAATGAAAAAGCTAAAAATGCAATAAAAAGTGAAGCTGAAGTGGGTTAAGGGTAAAAGGTAGACCAACCCGTCCAACCCCGGTAAATATTCAATAAATCAAAGAAAAAAGAATGACTCTGGAGAATTAGAATAGCTTCAAAATACGTTTCTAAATTGCTCAAAATTACTTATTTTTGGTTCAATTTTTCAAAATGTTTCACAGGGGAAGATCCCCGAACACCCTCCAGCGGAAGGGGGACACCCCACTCACACACCCTCCCCAGTGCGTATACCCAGCCAATGAAAAGGAATATAATTTCAAGGGCTAATTAATATGCATGCAAGAACAGCTGAGCGTTGGGTAAAGACGGTCAGACAATGAAAACAAATAGAATTGCGCGGGCTAATTAATATGCATGCAAGAACTGCTGAGCGTCAGCAGGTCAATCAATCTGTTTTATTTCCTTTGAACAAATGCGCAAGTGTCTGATTTATCAACAGTATTTCCGTTACGTACGCCAGTCATTTAACCTAACCATGCTTTCCTGGGTTGAACCAATACAGACACAGATTCTTCGCAAGTACCTGACAACACGTTTCAGCGGTGAGAGATACACTTTAATATTAAAACAAATAATTCAGCTCGGTTACTCCAGTACAAAACATCTCATGTTCTAACCAGCTACCAGGGGCATACCTGGAGTGTTTTGACTGACTTTACCCAACTGCATACATTGATTACGTTACAACTATCTGATTTGTTTACGTTCTGTAGTAGAATTGAGCACTTCTTGACAAATTCTTTTCATTAATTTGTGTATTTATTTATAGTAGATGCTATACTATGCAATAATATTTCTCAAAGTACTAGCCACAATAACTACAATACTTAAGGACATTTAGTTCCCAATTTGACGGTAAAGCTCATTATCTAGGTCACGCTCTAGGCCACGCATGAGCTGTAAAATTGACCATGTTTAACTTACTCGTTTAGAAATTTGTGCGCAAAATGTGTTAATTGATTGCTTATTTTTCGTCAATGATTGTACATTTTCAAATTAATGGTTCTGAATGAATGGATAATTATTAGGTTTCTACTGCACTATCGAATGAAATGAATTAATATTAATGAGAGGTTCGACATCTTCTCGACATCCCTGTAACTATGCTATTGAAACTTTCTATTCATAAAATGTTTATGCGTGTATTAATGTACATAGTATTTCAGTACATTTACGAAAAAAGACATTTATATACTGTATACACAATCTGTAGTTATATTATTTGGTATACATAACGTTCATGTCAGTCACCTTATCAAATTAAGTTATACATAAGGCAGTTAAAGGAACTACATTCTCGAACTGCGTAAAGCTCCTCGTCCAAAAACTCCAACTTCAGAAATTACAGTGCATAGGTCTCCAATCGACTCAATAAAAAATACTTAATTTTTATTTATTTTTAATATGTGCTTCTTGCACAGCAACAACTTTAAAGATGGGAGCTCACTAAACCCTTTTTGTCATTTACCTTTATGAACTTTAATGCGAGATGTTAACCCTTTTAATTTTTCCTATTCTCAAGTCATAATATCGCTAATTTATGACAAGAACAGCACAGCACGAGGAAAGCAAATGTGATATATTACCTATCACTGGTGACCAGCAAGTGAACTCGTCAGTAACCATGGGGTAAGACAGTTTTTTTTAGTTTGTATCAAGATGTGTGCTCTCAGACGATGTCAGACTACGAATGACGCAAGATGACGGACAATATCGCTTTTTTCTCTGAAAGGCGTCACAAACACTTGGTGCAAATGACCTTGCTTACTCACTCAGGATAATTCAGATTGCAGATAATGACAAATTTCAAGTAAAGTCTGCAAACCAGAAAGCAGTCAAGGGTATTGTAATTTCACCCTTTTTGACACTTTGTGCAGTCAAGGGGCTGGTGTGGCCCAGTGGATACCATGGTGGACTTGTCATCCGGAGTCGTCGGGTTCAATCCTCACCGACCCCACTGAGTATCGTCAGTGTATTCTTGGGCAAAACACTTTTCCATACCCTCATCTGTTAGAATCTATTTGTTAGTAAGAGTGGTCCCCTATATCATGTGGTAGTGTTCTTGACACTTCTGTTGAATCTCACCTGGGTCCCCTATATCATGTGGTACAGTGCCCAGGACTTTCCTATTGTATCTTACCTGGGTCCCCTATATCATGTGGTACAGTGTCCTTGACATTTTTGCTGAATCTTACCTGGGTCTCCTATATCAAGTGGCACAGTGTCGAGGACTTTCCTGTGACCAGTTGTGCCTGAATCTTACCTGGGTCCCCTATATCATGTGGTACAATGTCGAAGACTTTCCTGTTGAATCTTACCTGGGTCCCCTATATCATGTCGTACAGTGTCCAGGACTTTTCTGTGACCAGTTGTGCCTGAATATTACCTGGGTCCCCTATATCATGTGGCACAATGTCGAGGACTTTCCTGTTGAATCTTACCTTGGTCCCCTATATCATGTGGTACAGTGCCCAGGACTTTCCTGTTGAATCTTACCTGGGTCCCCTATATCGTGGTACTGTGCCCAGGATTTTCCTGCTAAACCTTACCTGGGTCCCCTATATCATGTGGTACAGTGCCCAGGACTTTCCTGCTAAACCTTACCTGGGTCCCCTATATCATGTGGCACAGTGTCCAGGACTTTCCTGTGACCAGTCGTGCCTTCCATACAAAACTTCATGGGCTCCAGATCTTCAGACACCACTGCCTTTCCTGCAATGATCACATACATACAATTATTTCATGATGCAGATTAGTTTTGTTAAAGTAGCTATGTCACCAAAAACAGCTAAATTGTACAGCATATGTATGCCATTTCTAAACCTACCGATGATGATGTGTGTATATATATATAACTTACATATTTTGAGAATCCAAACTCTGTAGATAACAGCTTTAACCAGCCAGGCCAAACCCCAAATCTGCAGCATTGAATTAAGAGTTACCGATTCATAGTTCATGTTACACATATTCAATCACGGATATTTTAAGAATCTGTGAATAAAACTATACCTTTAATCTGCACTTATACATTATTATATGACCTGAACACCTGGATAGTTTTGATTTGGTAATTTTGCCCTTATTTGGCGAGTTAATTTCTTTTATATCCCGATTCTGAGTTATATGTATATTACCTATAAATTTCCCAAAACAACACTTACTTAAGTTACCTATATGTATCTATTGGGTTTAACTTCACTTTTAACAATCTTTCAGTCGTATCACAATGGTGTCTACGTGTAACAGTCAGCTCAATGATCAATTTTAAAGTGCTGCCACACTTGAATACCACGCTATAGACACAAGACATAATACGCCACCCAGTCATATGATACTGACACCGGGCCAACAAGTCCTAGAACTACCCTTTATATGCTGAACATCAAGCAAGGAAGCTACTAGTACCACTGTTATGAAGTCTTTTGTATGACATGACCAGGAGTCGAAACATTATAAAAATCGAGACAATCATCCATTACGAATGTCCTGAAAGTTTCGGGAAGAAAAACAATCACTGAAAAAAGTTACAGCTAAAAGAAATATATGAATTTCGAGCTTGAGCATAAGATTTTAGCTGAGCAAGTTTCGAGAATATGGGGCCTAGACTGAACCCACGCAGCGAGGCAGATGCTATACCACTCAGCCATGCAGCAGTGTCCTAACTTACCTGAATCACACTGCAGTGACCTAACTTACCTAAATCATGCTGCAGTGACCTAACTTACCTAAATCATGCTGCAGTGACCTAACTTACCTAAATCATGCTGCAGTGACCTAACTTACCTAAATCATGCTGCAGTGACCTAACTTACCTAAATCATACTGTGCAGTGACCTAACTTAACTAAATCATGCTGCAGTGACCTAACTTACCTAAATCATGCTGCAGTGACCTTACTTACCTAAATCATACTGCAGTGACAACTGTAACTTCGGCCACAACATGATGAGAGCAAATGATGCATAGAAGTGGACGTCATACGTGTTGTACATTCGATACTCCTGACCTGAGAATAGACAGAAATAAGGAAATAAAACATCATGTGACTATCATGTGGCACCCACATGACTATCACATGACACACACATGAACACTATGCATCACAATCTACTCATGTGACTTTCAACACTTTTCTACTAATTTGAATGCATTTCACCAATGTGTACAAACTATATGCTGTTACAGTATCTATTTTAATGTCAAGTCAATCTATATGTCTATGTAAAACTCGGGGCGGGGCCAAATTAGACCCCAAGGTCACCATTTAAACAAACTTAGTAGAAGACAATAAGCTGATAATACATGTAATACATGAAAGCTATTTGCCTTCTGGTTTCAGAGAAGATTTTTCCTATATAAGAAGATTTTTTAAGGTTTCAACCATATATGGTAATGGCGGCCATCTTTGATGTCGCGCTCACCTAATTTTAACAAATTTAAAAAGCATTCATCTAAGGATCATACAAGTGAAGTTTGGTAAAAATTGGCCAAGCATTTTCTGAGGAAAAGTCGTTTGAAGCAAAAGTTAACGACGACGACGACGGATGGACAACAAACGAAGAGTGATCCCAATAGATCACCTTGAGCTATTGAGCCTTTGGCTCAGGTGATTTAAAAATCAAAAGTTAAAAAAAAATTCATCCGCTCCAAACCATAGGTCAAGGTCATAGATGAAATTCATGTCCAAAAAGATGCACTACCCAAGACACAACTATGTCAAAATAGAATGTTTTGTCTTCCAAAACTAGGTTTAAAGCATCTAGTGCATACTTATAGTTCATGAAAAAGTGATGTAAATGTAACAATTAAAATTACCTGCCCTTTGCTTGGAGGGTGAAGGTCACATCCACATTTGCCTTTTGACACGTTGTGATGTATTACCCAAGAAACAACTATAAGCGAATTTAAAAGGTCTAATGCAAAAAGTTTGTGAGAAAGTGACCCATAATAAATATTGAAGGTAAAAATAATATATTAAGTTATCTGCCCCTTGCTTGGTTTGCAAAGTTCGAAAGGTCTAGTGCATAAAGTTTGTGAAAAAATGCCCTGAACACAGAAGTTAAAGGTAAAAATTATAAGATTATCTGCCCTTTGCTTGGAGGGTCAAGATCACTTCCACATTTGCTTTGTCATGTTGCGATGTATCACTTAAGATACAACTATAAGCAAAGTTTGAAGGTCTAGTGCATACACTTTGTGAGAAATTGACCTATATGCAAAAGTTGAAGGCAAAAATTATTAAGTTATCTGCCCTTTGCTTGGACGGTCAAGGTCACTTCCACATTTGCTTTGTCACGTTGCAATATTACACCCAAGATACAATTATAAGCAAAGTTTGAAAGATCTAGTGCCTACAGTTTGTGAAAAAGTGACCTAAATGCAAAAGTTGAAGGTAAAAATTATTGTTAACTGCCCTTTGCTTGAAGAGTCAAGGTCACTTCCACATTTGCTTTGTCACGTTGCGATGTACCACCCAAGATACAACTGTAAGCAATGTTTGAAAGGTCTAGTGCATACAATTTGTGAGAAAATGACCTAAACGCAAAACTTGGATGTTAATGCCTTTACCGCCGCCGGAAAAGTAACACATGTCTCGAATATTTTCATAAATTAAAAGCAATAACTCTGCAACACATGCTTCAGGTGACCTAAAGCTTCTGACAGACAAAGTTACAACATTGTTATCTACCTTCTAAGTATGCAAACTTGCTGTACTCCTTCACAATGGGGTGAACCTCTGTCGTTTCTTGTCCTTCTACCTGGACACGGTCCAACCACACGGTGCCCCCGTCACTGACATAGTACAGCTCGTTAAACAACAGTGCCTTGTACCAGGCGGGCACTTCACTAGAATAAACAAGATGGACATGATGATGATGATGATGATGGTGATGGGAGATGACATGATCAGGACTGATGAGGAAGGACTTATTATTTGTGATGATGATAATTGGTGATAATAATGATGATAATGATAATGTAATTATTGAGGCAACTGCTGCTCCTGATGATAACAATGAACAATGGAATTACTGATGACGAAGATGAAAATAATGTCAAAGGATTTATTGATAATAATGATAATGATTATAATAATAATATTAATGGAATTATTGATAATGATGAGGATAATGAATTACCAAAAAAACGCAGATATATGTAAAAAACAATAAACATTAAATAAAAATGATAATAATATAACAATAATAATAATGACAATGAATATGTTGATGATATTGATGGTGATGGTGAGGATGATGACAATGATATAGAAGACAGTGACAACAATATTGATACTTACGACAAAGGTTATGGTAATTGTAAGTAGGAGATCTTAATGACATTAAGGAATACTGTGATAATATTGATGATTATGTTACGAATATTTTTATTGAAAATTACTTTGATGGACTATCATAATAATATTTCCATAAAAACATTTTCCATAAATAAAATAGGCCAGCTTTTACATCACTCATCCCTACCTGCATTGCAAGACTGGATCCTGCCAGGCTGTTATTTTTTCCTCCCACATTTTGTAATTCTGTAGACAATAGCTGGACATAGTAGGAGCAGCATCCCCCTTGCTACCAAACCATCGGGCATACCGTCTGTAAACATGGAGTATGGTGATAAACATTATGGCAAAAACAAAGTTTACAATAATAGGAACTTCTAACGCCTTTCAGTATACAATTTCGTATTTCAATTGATTTACCTTAACATCAGTCATTTTAATAAAATAAAATGTTATCAACATCATGTGACCTGGAAAATAGGTCAAGATCACATAAATTGACTGTAGGTGTACACATCCCAAGGAGTACATATAACCAGAATTTCCTTGATGTAGTCCTAGAAAATCAGAGCTAAAGATAAACAGTTTGAAAGTTTACACATCGTAAGAAGCATCTATTACCAGAAGTTGGTGTACATTACAGACAGAGGAAAACACAAAATGCCAATACTGTCAAGCCCACAATACAATACTGAGGAGTGAATGCAAAAACATTGTAACAATATATAAATAAAGAACAAGACAAAATAGTTTCGCATTAGACCCGTGATACGTACCTTGAATATTTCACCTCCCGCGACCTGAAGTGAATGAGGGGCATGTCCCACACCAGGCTGAACTCCAGCGTCTGGGTGGAGGTCGGGGTACTTGAACACTTCAAACATACAGCAGCACCAATGTCTTTACCTTTACGTGTCTTCTCACTGGCCTCTGTAAAATTGTCAAGTTTATTTATGAATACTAATCAGATTAAGTTATCTTTATTATTAAGTTAACTTCAGTCATCTTTATTATTAAGTTGACCCTTTACCCACTGTCGAAAACATTGATAATTACGACCAGCGTAAACCCAGATCAACCTGTACATCATGTGCAGGTTTATTAGGTTTGAACTGTTTAGCAGCCACTCAATAAGAAGGTTTTCCATAACATTTTATATAATTTGAATTCAAACTTTGGCAGACAACGTTTGAAATTTGGCGGCGAAAGGGATAAGTTACCTTTATCCCACAATTACACTGAATCAATAAAGGCAAACTCAGATCTAAATGTGTCCACTCTTGTGTGAAGGAGGGGGCTACTAACCGTAGCATTACACAAACATCAAACCTCTTGACAGGTAGGAACTACATTTGGTACAATATATTAGTAAAGAATAGTAAAACCAACTTCTTGGAAAGGCACTAAAAGGTTCTTGAAAACACTAATTTAAACCAGAACTATCACTGAAGGTGATGAAAACTCCGCCTAAATTCTAAGTCAAACAAAGGGCCATATTTTGTAATAAATTAGGCAATCAACAAAGGGTGATGTAGAGGGACATAAGGTCATCAGTTGTTATGCGTATATATGAACTGTTTGAGGAATGCAAGTAATGCAGATGTATTACGCAACGCGACAACATGTTACGCGACACGACGGGACGTTACAACGGGATTCCCATATAGACCCCATTTCACTTTGTGAAAGCTGGGAGTATAATTATCTTTACATTCTAAATACATGGTAGCATGTTAGTTTATACACATTTGCTTGTAAACACACAGTTGGGCAGTGTATTAGCCAGCCAACTGTGCAGCCGTCTTTTGCATGTCCATTTAAAAAAAAAAATGCCACTTTCAAACTCTTACTTTCTCAGTATTGTTATGTTTTGTATACATTTATAAAAGACAGATGATCTAAATGTACCCTTTTCACCTTTATCTGTAAAAAATGAATTGCATCAGACACACACTTGGTGCTAATTGGCTCTTTGTGCGTGTTAGCAAATTATTTTGCACATCTTCTTTGCATATTTGCACACCCAAGTCTTGAATTTCTGCCTAATACACCAAGTTGGGTTATATAAGGATCTCTATATCCCTCTTTATACAAATGTAAAACAGACAGGTATATACTGGGTAAACAACTTGAATAATAACTTATAGATTAACCCTTAACCCAATACATATATATAATAGACTGTTCTTTCTTTGAATTAAGACCATTCCATTTATGTGACAAAGGGGTGTTTTAGGGAAATGACTGATAAACAGCCAGACGTTGTAAACCCTGATCAGCCATCAAGTTACTCTGATCTGGGTTTACAATAGATACAAAGGCTATTATAGCCATGCTTAGCGGGTTAATGGTTAAAAAGAGGTTGAAGGAATATTTACAAACTTGTGAAAAAAAGCAATCTCTTTTGGTTATTTCCCTTAATTGTAGCACTTTATAGTGTGTCATTTGACATATAAAATAAACTTTTAAGATATATGCTATATAAGGCGACGTCATCTGCGTGACATCGTGACGTTCTATATATGTAAGAGTCACATGTCATGTAAGATAGAGTTTTCTTGCATACTGGAAAAGGATATCTGTCATTTTACCACGGCTAGGTATTTCCATCTCACCCTAGGGTCGAGATAAAATTTGCGCACCATCATCCGGTATGCAGGAAAACATGTAAAACGTTAGTAGCTGGAGGCGTCAACGCACAGAATGCCTCTGATATGCAAGAAAAGAATCTATGATGGGTATTCGGTTCAGATAGGGAATTCCAATCCTCGGTTTAAGTGTTTTAATATGAACCGAGGCAGAGCTTCGGTTCCGATAAAAACACTCATACCTTGGGTTGGAATTCCCTATCTTCACCAGATAACCAAGAAAAATTCTTATAATTTCACATTTCGCTTTCGCATCACAATCATGAAACAGTACTTATTTTTTGAGCGCTCAGCGTCATAATAAGGGAAACAGTATAAAAATGTCATGGGAGGGTATGTTTTATACAGGGGATGTATAACAACATTATTTTACACACTACTGCCACACACCTGTGTATAGATGAAAACAATAATTATTTTTTGGGGGAATGGTGGAGGGGAGTGGGGTTTGAGGGATCGGGTCTGCACATTGTCTTAATGAGGTATTTGTGCCAATTTATTTTAAAATCACTCCATGCATGTAAGATTTACGGAGCGGACACAAAATGGACCTCATTATATGCATATGAGGTATATGACGTTGACCTTGAAGATAAAGACCCGGGTTGGGTTCTGCATGTTGTCTTTATGAGGTGAATGTTTGTGCCAATTTATTTTAAAATCCCTCCATGCATGAGAAAGTTATGGAGCGGACACGAAAATTGTAAAGAACAAACGGACGGATAATGCAACAAGAGGGCCAAGATGGCCCTAAATCGATCACCAGATCAGTAAAGGCACATTATCAAAACTTCTTTGAAATGTTATGGTCATATACAATCTGTGCAAGCTTGGTTAAGATTGTTCAAGAAATGTGGCCTCTGTTGTGTTAACAACATTGATATAAAGACACTGACATTTGGTAAAGATCAAATACAAAATGAAGGTGCTAGAGTGTAACACCTGGGGCAGGACCAAATGTGACTACAGGGCTACATGTAATATTTGAGAGCTGTGTGCCTTGTGGTTTCAGAGAAGACGATTTTTTAAGTTTTTCCTTATACAAGTCTATGTAAAACGTGACCCCTGGGGCGGGGCCAAATGTGACTCTAGGGTCATCATTTGAACAAACTTGGTAGAGGACCACTAGCGGATCCAGGGGGGGTGGGGGGCGCACCCGGCACGCGCACCCCCTAAAAATTCCGGATCATACATGTATGTCCATGTTACTGTAGATAAAATATCAAACAATTTCGTTGCACGCCCTCAGTGTAAAATTGTTATCGCTCGCTCGACGCATAATGGCGAATGAGTGGTTTAATTAACACATTCTTAAATCCTTTTATTTTAATCCTTTTTTATTCATGGATGTCCATGTTACTGTAGATAAAATATCAAACAATTTCGATGCATTCCCTCAGTATAAACAAATGTTCACGCTCGCTTCGCTCGCTCGCCACATAATGGCTAATGAGTGGTTTAATGAACACATTCTTAAATCCTTTTATTTGAAAACGGACATTTTTATTCATGTATGTCCATGTTACTGTAGATAAAATATCAAACAATTTCGATGCATTCCCTCAGTATAAACAAATGTTCTCGCTCGCTTCGCTCGCTCGACGCATAATGGCTAATGAGTAGTTTAATTAACACATTCTTAAATCCTTTTATTTGAAAACGGACTTTTTTATTCATACATGTATGTCCATGTTACTGTAGATAAAACAGTATAAAAAAGATTCTCGCTCGCTTCGCTCGATCGACGCTTAATGGCTAATGACTGATCTAATTAACACATTCGTAAATCCTTTTATTTTAAAACTGACTTTTTTACCATATCAATGCACTACTGCAACCGTTTTATGAGGCTGGAGACGGACCCGAAAATTGACTAAAAACTTACGCCCCCACTAAGCTGAAATCCTGGATCCGCCCCTGAGGATCATAAGCTTATAGCAAATGCAAAATATTAAACCTATGGCTCTTGCAGTTCCAGAGAAGAAGATTTTTTTTAAGTTTTTCCCTAGGTCACCATTTGAACAAACTTGGTAAAGGACCGTAATCTTATAGAAATGCAAAATATTAAACCTCTGGCTCTTGTAGTTACAGAGAAGATTTTTTAAAAAAAGAAAATCCTATATAAGTCTATGTAAAACTGTGACCACCGGGGCGGGGCCAAATTTGACATCAGGGTCACCATTTGAACAAATTTGGTAGAGGACCATAAGCTTATAGCAAATGCAAAATATTAAACCTCTTTTCTTGCAGTTCCAGAGAAAAAGATTTTTTTCAGTTTTTCTCTATACAAGCTTATGTAAAACTGTGAACTCCAGTGCGGGGCCAAATGTGAACCCAGGGTCACCATTTGAAAAAACTTTTTTCCTATATAAGTCTGAAAAAGATGCAAAATCTCAATATACAAACTTTGGACCCCCGGGGTACGGCCATTTTTTACCCCGGGGATTTCATTTGAACAAATTTGATAGCCTAGGCATTGGCGATCATTTTAAAAGAAAAACTGTTGAATTTTAAAAGAAAAACTGTCAAGAGGTTCTTGAGAAGATTTTTTAAGGTTTCAACCATTTATGGTAATGGCGGCCATCTTGGATGTCGCGCTGACCTAATTTCAACAAATCTAAAAGCATTCATCTAAGGATCATCCATGTGAAGTTTGGTCAAAATTGGAGAGTGATACCAATAGATCACCTTGAGCCGATCAGGTGATCTAATAACTATTTCCCTTTTACTTCATTGGTGGTTAATAAGACCTACTTCCACTAGAGCTGAGTTGTCCATCTTCATGAAGTTCATTCCAGAGGGCAGCACCATCACCATGGGGGTCAAAGTTCACACACTGGCTCACCTCTACACCTTTCTGTAAAACAAAAGAAAGCAAATGTGTGCGCATGGTGGAAAACACTGACAGTATTTTTTTTACCTGTTTGGGTATAGTGGCCACCTTCGAATTGAGAAAATTAGTGCGAAAATATAACATTTGGGAAAAGGTTGTATTCCATGAAAATAAATGTTTAAATCTCAAACAAGAAGGCCAAATTTAGTGGAATTCATGTAAAAAACAAAGCGTCCATGCTTTAAACAAGAGGGCCAAAATGGCCCTGAATAAATGGTGCTGAATGCCCTGAACCGCTCACCTGACGATCTTTGCAAAGATCAAACAAGAGGCCCAAGAGGGTCTGTAGCGCTCTGTTGGCTCTATGGGGTGGGGTGGGGAGATAGAAGGATTGTGTGTTAGATATGGCAGTATCAAACTAGATTGTTAAAAATTGTCTTCAATCACCAAGACATAGTGGGATTGATGTATCTGGCTCAAGTTTGGCTAGCTTTAAAACAAATCAAACTTTTGTTAATATAAATACTCAAAGTTTGACATGTGACCCATGGTGGCAAAGTTGACCTCAGGGTCACCATTTAAACAAACTTGGTAGGACCATAAGCTAAGTGTGAATAAGAAATATTAAACCATTGGCTCTTGTAATTTCAGAGATTTTTTTAAGTTTGTCCCTATATAAGTCCTATGTAAAACATGTGACCCCGGGGACAGGGCCAAATTTGACTCCAGGGTCACCATTTGAACAAACTTAGTAGAGGACCATAAGCTGATGGTAAATACAAAATATTATTTTTAAAAAGTTTTTCCCTATGTAACTCTATGTAAAATATGTGACCCCTGGGATGGGGCCAAATTTGACCCCACGGTCACCATTCAAAAACAGTAGTTGTAAAAATTGTCAAACAAGCTTACAATTCACAACAATCCCAATCCCATCTTACAGTATTCAGACCCAGTAAGGGTACATATGGTTATATGGTGAGGATCTCAACGGTTTCCAAGTTATGACCCAGGGGCTATGTCTCCAGGGGTGGGGACTGACCCCACGGCCTATGCTGGCTGGATTGTTGTATCCATCTGTTCATGCCCAGTAAATGTATATATGGGTCTAGGGTGGGGATCCAACGGTTTCTAAGTTATAATCCCGGGACTATTTCCACAGAGGTAGGGAAGTACCCTAGGATCGATGCTGGTTGGATGGATGGTTGTATCCGCCTGTTCCTGCTTAGTAAGGGTATAACTGTGGTTTCATAACTGTGGTTTCAGAAAAGAAAATATTTAAGGTTTTTCCTTATATAAGTCAATGAAAAACATGTGACCCCATGGTTTCTTATTTTAAACAAACTTGATAGAAGGATTATCTTATGGTACAAGCAAAATATTACATCTCTAGCTCATCTCATGACGCTTCAGAGATTTTTTAAAGATGTTCCTTTGTTAGACTGTGACTCTCATAAGAAAATCAAGAACCATAACTCTGGTGTTACTGGTCTGATCTGATATTGATATCAACAATTTGGCAAAGTTGGGTAAAAATCAGATGAACAAGAAAATCGGCAGTACAGATGGTAGTACAGATGGATGCTACCTGAAATGAATCTCTACTTATCATACGGCCTAGTATCACGCTGCAGTTTTCAATTTGCAGTTCCGTTAGTAGTTTTTAACTTATGCTTTGGACAACAATTACAAGTATAAAATTACAAAGGCAATAACTCTAATTTGAATGAAGATTGGTTGTAGATATCTGCATATTTATTATCTAATTATAAGTACAGTCGAACCTCGATAGCTTGAACACCGGTGATTCGAATACCATCGGTAATTCAAACACATTTTCCGGGCCTGACACAACTCCTATATAATTCAATGTAATTTAACCTCGACTATTCGAATATTATTTCTCGAATACCCCGGCTCGCTCGAATACTTTTTGCGGTCCGAAGATCCATTTGTGTGTGAATTTAAACCTCGCTGAATCGAAGGTGATGATCCGTTGCCATGCGACGTCGGTCATATTAATTGTAATCGACACGTTTGTATTTGTTTGTAGCAATTTCGATCATAGTGCGAAAACAGATAAAGTTGGTTGTTAAAGGTGCGAACATTTATGATTGAAAAGCGATAATAGACAGATAAAATTTATGTTTAGTGAACTTCGTTTACTGTTAATTACGATTAATTACGATAAATAAAACATGGATGATTTTCGAATTAAATAATGTACCGAAACCAGTCTTACCTTGTTCTCATTATTCGGACTTCCGGAATGTATGTTAAAATCTATTAGTGTGATATTTCTTTAAATAAATGATCAAACAACCACATTATTGCAGTTTTGCTTGTATTTTCAGTGTAACAATTACATGTTATATATCCGTTATGATGTTTAAACAAACATGCATGAACATAAAAAACATACCCAGAACGATACATCACGTACACAAGTAACACTATTTCGGGTGGTACACAAATTCGGATATATATTTTGTTTTTTATCGATACCTCGATGCCTCGAAGCCACCGATAGCTCGAACATATCCCTATGGTCCCGCTGACTTCGAGCTATCGAGGTTCGACTGTATAAAATTACAAAGGGCAATAATTCTATTTTGAATTAAGAGAGAGTTATGGTTTTGTGCTCTACACATTCTCTCATTGTCCTTTATCACAGTGCGAAGTTTCATTAAAGTCCCATGAGTGGTTTTTGAGTCATGCTCCGGACAAGAATTGTATGACAAAGGGCAACAACTCTAATTTGACGAAAAAAATATCAACAATCTGGCACAGTTTGGTAAATATCAGACAAAAAATGAAGGCCATGTCATCTCAACGAGGCAAAATATAACTAGCCAACAAAATTAAGGGTCATAACTCAAACTTGTCCGAGCTTTCAGATATTAACAATCTGGTAAAGTTTGGTAAAGATCAGAAAAGCAAAGGCCTCATCCTCTTCACAAGGCAAAATTTAAGGACGGCAGACGGGCGATGACGGACAACTCATCATCCCATAAGGTTTGCTGGCCTTCGGTCAGTAGAGCTAAACCAACAAATAATAATACGTAATATTCTTCACCAAATGTTTGCAGTGTTGATTTAAAAATCAATATGCCATCACAAAATATACACAAAATAATAATTTCAACTGATTTTTTTCAGGGACAGCATATGTACAGGGCATGTCTGGATGATAAAGAACCTTCTTGGCCCCAGTGACAGTACAAGGCATTCCTGGATGATAACCTACCTTCTTCGCCTCAGCAACACCATATGTACAGGGCCTGTTCTGGATGATAACCTACCTGCTTGGCTCCGGCAACAGCATATGTACAGGGCATGTCCTGAAACTTCTGATGAATCATAACCCCCGCCACGTCCTGGCCCTCCGTACCACTGGTGAAGGGCTCCGTCCAACACCCTTCTGCAAAGTCCTTCTTCTTATGCCCAGTTCCATTCTAGAAACACAATATGTAATATTCAATCGTAATACCATGTTATGAAATATACTAAAAATAAACACTACCAGTACTTTTGTGGTGGGGTATATTAAACTAGAAAATGCCCTGCTTTGTCTACTGCATAATACAATAGCAGGCAAGCAATTCTAAAAAGGAATCTGGATTTATCCTTCATAATAGTAAACAGACAATAGGTTTTTACATAGCTATTAATTCAATAAAGTATCTCGCATTTTAACCAGCTACAAAATAAATCAAGATCAGTCAAGGTGACCTACATATGGTATAAATAGGGGTATTCGACTGGGATTTTTGGACGATGTAATTTCCTTTTCCATTTATTGATTTTCTCCCTCTTTCATATCGCCCAATCAGATTGAAATAAACAATCAATTTGATTTGTGAGTCCTTACTACTAGTTTTTCCTTTCTCAAAAACCTCTCCGATGTCTTCACAGTGTGTAGTAAGTACTAAACGAAACAACTAGGAGTAAGAACTGACCAATGAAATAGGTAGTTTACTTAAATCTGATCGGATGATTTTACTTCACGTTTAGTATTCAACGTTATAACTCGCTCGCCAAAATCAAAGCAAATTATTCAAACTTTATTATCAATTATGAAATAAAACAAGCAGAACTCAATCACGAGCTGTTAACATCATTCACTGTATTGGTTAAACTTTCATATTAAAGGACCACACGGCAATCTTGAACAAAAGCAAAGGCCAACATATTGGTTAAACTTTCATATTGAAGGACCAAACGGCAATCTTGAACAATAGCAATAGCCAACATATTGGTTCAACTTTCATATTAAAGGACCGCACGGCAATCTTGAACAATAGCAATAGCCAACATATTGGTTAAACTTTCATATTAAAGGACCAAACGGCAATCTTGAACAAAAGCAAAGGCCAACATATTGGTTAAACTTTCATATTGAAGGACCAAACGGCAATCTTGAACAATAGCAATAGCCAACATATTGGTTAAACTTTCATATTAAAGGACCGCACGGCAATCTTGAACAATAGCAATAGCCAACACATTGGTTCAACTTTCATATTGAAGGACCAAACGGCAATCTTGAACAATAGCAATAGCCAACATATTGGTTAAACTTTCATATTAAAGGACCAAACGGCAATCTTGAACAAAAGCAAAGGCCAACATATTGGTTAAACTTTCATATTGAAGGACCAAACGGCAATCTTGAACAATAGCAATAGCCAACATATTGGTTAAACTTTCATATTAAAGGACCGCACGGCAATCTTGAACAATAGCAATAGCCAACACATTGGTTCAACTTTCATATTGAAGGACCAAACGGCAATCTTGAACAATAGCAATAGCCAACACATTGGTTAAACTTTCATATTAAAGGACCAAACGGCAATCTTGAACAATAGCAATAGCCAACACATTGGTTAAACTTTCATATTAAAGGACCAAACGGCAATCTTGAACAAAAGCAAAGGCCAACATATTAGTTAAACTTTCATATTAAAGGACCACACGGCAATCTTGAACAAGAGGTCAATGACCTTGAAGCTCTACTGATAGATTTTTGATAGCTAGGTCAACATTCCCGTGAAGTTTCATGAAAATCCATCAAGTAGTTTCATAGGAGTAGTTGCTACAAGTTTTCATTATATAACTCTATGTAAACAAAGATGGCCACTGGCGGCCATGTTTAATGTCAAATCAAAATAATTTTTTGACAAGGATCAACATCATGTCATACTGATCATTTTAGAAAAAGTCCCATATCAATATCATTTATAGTTTTAAAGAAGTAGTCGCTACAAACTTGTTTTTTGAAAATCTATTTTTAGCTGCGGCTGCCATCTTGAATTTCCGGCCGACCTGAAATTTGCTAGGATCAATTAGACATCAAGAGCAACATTCCTGGGAAGTTTCTTAAAAATCCGTCAAGCAGTTTCAGAGAAGTAGTCGCTACAAGTTTTCATTATATAACTGTATGTAAACAAAGATGGCCACTGGCAGCCATGTTTAACGTCGAATCAAAATAATGTTTGACTAGGATCAACATCATGTCATGCTGATCATTTTAGAAAAAGTCCCATATCAATATCACTTATAGTTTTCAAGAAGTAGTCGCAACAAACTTATTTTTTAAAAATCTATTTTTAGCTGTGGCGGCCATCTAGAATTTCTGGCCGACCTGAAATTTTGCTAGGATCAATAAGACATCAACAGCAACATTCCTGTAAAGTTTCATGAAAATCCGCCAAGTAGTTTCAGAGGAGTAGTCGCTACAAGTTTTTACTATATAACTCTATGTAAACAAAGATGGCCACTGGCAGCCATGTTTAAAGTCGAATCAAACGATTTTTGACAAGGACCAACATCATGTCATGCTGATCATTATAGAAAAAGTCCCATATCAATATCACTTATAGTTTTCAAGTAGTAGTCGCTACAAACTTGTATTTTAAAATTCTATTTTTAGCTTTGGCGGCCATCTTGGATTTCACATCAACATGAATTTTTGCTAGGATCAACTAGACTTCATGGGCAACATTTCTGTAAAGTTTCATGAATATCCATCCAGTACTTTCAGAGGCGTAGTCGCTACAAATAAAAGTTAACGGACAGACAGACAGACAGACGGACGACGGACGCCGCACCACGGCATAAGCTCCGCTGATCTCTGATCAGTTGAGCTAAAAATAGCAATAGCCAACATATTGGTTAAACTTTCATATGAAAGGACCGCACGGCAATCTTGAACAATAGCAATAGCCAACATATTGGTTAAACTTTCATATTAAAGGACCAAACGGCAATCTTGAACAATAGCAATAGCCAACATATTGGTTAAACTTTCATATGAAAGGACCGCACGGCAATCTTGAACAATAGCAATAGCCAACACATTGGTTAAACTTTCATATTAAAGGACCAAACGGCAATCTTGAAAAATAGCAATAGCCAAAATATTGGTTAAACTTCCATATTAAAGGACCAAACGGCAATCTTGAACAATAGCAATAGCCAACACATTGGTTAAACTTTCATATTAAAGGACCACACGGCAATCTTGAACAATAGCAATAGCCAACAAAAAGGGTTTAGCAGCATGACAGATTAATTAGTAGCCTTGGTAATTTGCCAGCGATTGTTAAGATAATCGATTAATGAGGTCAGAAAAGATAAATTGGGGAATGCGATTTTTAGAAGGTTTATTTTAAACAAGAGGGCTTGTATTGCTCTACTGGCTTTATGGAGTCTGTGGTTGGGGGTGTGGGGTGGGAGGGGTACTGCAATTTCAGCTCCCCAAGTTGTATCCCTGTAGAGGGCAACTTTGGAAAAGATATGCATTTTTTTTACTTGATTACCAACTAGGTAGCCCCAGGGGATGGAGCCAAAAACGAAAACTTATTGTGCATCTTCATATCCTTAACTAAGAAACAAACCACACATGAACTTGAAATCTCTCAGAATATAGAGGGAGTTAGCGTCACAAGATGGAAACTTCGTAATAGTAAATAACTACAAGTTCCCCAAGTAGTACCCCAGTCCAGGGGCACTTTGTGCAGGAGGTGAAACCCATTTCTATATACTCCATAAATGAACTTAAAGCATTAAAGCATGCTAGCTGTTTCAAATTAAAATTAATGTGTTTGTTAATTTCATTCACACTCACAGGCACTCTTTACACATATATACTGTAACTATAGAAGAAAGGATTGAGAAAAGAATTAATATAAATATATTGTATGTAACTTTATTTATTCATCTTTCTTTCAATTTGTATGGAGTTCTGTGGAGGGTGTGAATAGGATTCTCAAACATTTTCCTATAAGACCAATTTATGTGTTTTGTTTCCCAATTTGTATTAGCTAAAAACAATGTTGATGTTAAACTGATTCAGTTATAATAAAAAAAAGTTTTTCC
Organism: Cyrtodaria siliqua; assembly: GCA_037043455.1. Taxonomy (NCBI): domain Eukaryota; kingdom Metazoa; phylum Mollusca; class Bivalvia; order Adapedonta; family Hiatellidae; genus Cyrtodaria; species Cyrtodaria siliqua. Next base: position 93,713 of record JAWPHD010009163.1, read on the forward strand.
TCCATACGAAATTTTCTGCTGTGATCGATCAAAGCAATTAGCATAATCCCTTTCCAGCGATGTCTACGCCTGTCGTGAGACAGAAACAACAGGTCAATTAAAGGACTGGTTACACTTCGCTTGAGGGCACGAAAAAAGCAAAGTGGTCAATCTGAAGGCGACTTGAACTTCGAAATCGGCTAAAAAAAAGCGAAGTCACGGAGAAAAAAGTGACTTTGTCGCCCATGTCGCCCTCCAGTTTGAACACTGGTGTGTGTCCTATTGTGTACTAAAACCTTTAAAGGGCCATAAATCAGCCAAAAATCATTCAAGCGGAACATATCATCCCTGCAAAGTTTCCTGTAAACACAAAAGTTGATGTGAAATAAGACACATTTTAAGGGCTATCAGAATTTGGGTTCCATGGGATCGCCTAGGGGTTACAGGAACCAAAATTACTTAAGCAGCCCTTCAGATAATCCTATAAGGAAGCTCATGGCCAAATTTGGTTGTGCTAGGATAAGAAATGTAAGAGATATAGAATTGTAAACACAGCTTACACGTAAAACTTGATGTGGGTCACCAGCGCCGGGGCGACTACATAAGCTCTCTTATGCTTCGAATATTCGAGCTACATAACATATTTCATCAAGAATGAACAATCAGGACAAGAAATGTAAGAGATACAGACCTCTAAACACAGCTTACATAAGCTCTCTTATTCTTCAAATAGTCGAGCTAATAAAGTAAATTTAAAATGTTAATACGCTTCAGCAACAGTTTACAGGTTATTGAGAGCCTTCCCAGAGAGAGAGGGATCATGCAACTGTGTCCTACTCTTACTAACAAATAGATTCCTCACCAGTACCCTATCTCTGTCTGAAGTTTATGTCTAGGGCTATCAATAAATTCGTAACAGACCTACCTTAAAGGAAAAGGTGATACTGATGTCCAGCTCATCTAGGCCATGGTTCTCCACTGTCCATATAAACGCTGTCATGGGAAATGAGGAGTCCTGAAGACAATAAACATGGTTTTGTCAACACATTTTAAAAACATTCGAAGAAAACAACAAGTTTTTAAACTAGATGGCCACAGCCAGCTTGTTGAGCCCAAAAATTCGAAAAACCGAAGGTAGCAAAGGTAGGTGACCTTTATTTTGAAGTGAAGAAAATGTTGGTACACCATTAGGTCAGTAAGACGTTATGATATGACGATGAGAGGAAGACTGGTGCAGTTTAGTCAATATCTCACCATTAGAAGCTGAGATTAAGAAGTTGTACCGTAATCCGGATGTGACCTATATTTTGAATTTTCAAAAAAAGGTCATGGTAACAAAAAATATGTATTACTAAATAAATAGGTGCAAATGGATGCAGTTTGGTGAATACCCCAGGCCTAAAAGTCAAGATAAACAGAACTTCAACTTTTATTTGGACATGATCCGAAGTTGTTCCATAAACTGGACATGACCTATATTTTAGAACTGGAAGGGTGTTCCATGGAACACTTGTGTCATCTGCCGTGTGTTTATTTCAGCAAGTACAATCTAGCTATAAAGTTTGAAGACATTGGGTGCAATCCTTAATGAATTATGGAGGAGCAGTTTTTTTAAACTGTTCAAGTTTATGAAAAAGGGCAACACTCTGCTTTGGATAATTGATGACGAACTGTATAAAGTTTTACGACCACTGGTCAATATTTTGCCAAATTATGAACCAGGTTAGGTTGCAGGTAACGCTACCAAAATGAAAGTCAGAGTTTTTTGACATGTGTTACAACATTTCTTTGGGGAAGATGTATGTGAAGTTTCGTGAAGATCAGGTCAAAAACTTTTCAAGTTATGAACTTGGTTAGGTTGCAGGTTTAAGTTTAATGAAAAGGGGAAAAATTCTGCAAAAATGAAAGCCAGAGTTACTGTTCATGAGTAATAACATCCCTTGGGTAAGATGAATTTGGTTAACTTTTTAAGTTATGGCCAGTTATGAACTTGGTTAGGCTGCAGGTTAAAGTTTTATGAAAAGGGGCATAAGTCCGCCAAAATGAAAGTCAGAGTTATTGGTCAAGTATAACGACATTCATTGAGGTAAGATGACGATGTGTGTGCAGTTTTATGAACATAGGTCAAATATTTTTCAAATTATGCCCAAGGTCAGGTTGCAGGTTAAAGTGTGATGGACGACGGCAGATAATCACACTTTAACCTGCAACCTGACCTTGGCCATAATTTTTAATGATGGACAAAGTGATCCCTAAGTGTCTGCCTTGCTATGCAGGCGACATAAAAAAGTAGGTAGGAATAATATACTGATGCGTTTGGTTAATGTCCAGCACATAAAAGTTAAGATAAACAGAACTTAATGCTTTACTTGGACATAATCAGAAGTTGTATCCTTAATTGGACGGGACCTTTATTTCAGAGAAAGAAGTTATGGCGGTAAAAATATTTGCTCACCATGTCAGGTCGATAAGAAGAACATACTGATGTAGTTTGGTTAGTATCCCATACTTAAAAGGACAAACAGAATTTGTACCTTAACTTGGACGTAATTCGGATGCACGCACCCACCCGTACACTTACTCTGTACCCGAAGTGATCACTAAGTCCAGCATTTCTACAAACGGGTTAGACAATAAAAAAAACTGTAGATGCTTAAATATGTTGGTAAACTAGTGGCCAGGTACATTCAATTTTAGTGAAGGTAATCATTGATCTTGCTTTTAAAAAATCTCTTAATGATTGTCAATCTATATTAACTAGACGGGGTTGTTTTTGTAACAAAAAAATATGTCTCCCCCAATAATTTATGAACCAAACTGGCTGAAAATCGCTCTGCACGTCGTCTCGATATGGTGAACATTTGTACCAAGTTCGTTTCAAGAGATATGGAGCAGACACGAAATATAGTGCATATGACCTTTGACCTCTAAGTGTAACCTGGACCTTTAATGGACATGGCTGGAAAATGCGCTCTGCATGTCGTCTCGATATGGTGAACATTTGTGCCAAGTTATTTCAAAATCCCTCAAGCAGTTCAAGAGATATGGAGCGGACACAAAATATAGTCCATTGAACTTCGACCTCTAAGTGTGACCTTGACATTGAACGGACGTGGCTGGAAGTTAAGCTCTGCATGTCGTCTCGATAGGGTAAACATTCAAGCCAAGTCATTTCAAAATCCCTCAAGCGGTTCAAGAGATATGTAGAGGACACGAAATATAGTGCATATGACCTTCGACCTCTAAGTGTGACCTTCACCTTAAACGGACATGGCTGGAAATTGCGCTCTGCTCGTCGTCTCGATATGGTGAATATTTGTGCCAAGTTATTTCAAAATCCCTCAAGAGGTTCAAGAGATATGTAAAGGACACGACTTGTGACGGACAGACAGACATTCAAGCTAAAAACAATGTCTCTTCTAGTATGGGGGAGACTTAATAATCAATTTAGTTGTTGCGTAATGGCCCATCTACACATTATATTGTATTATTTTGAGTTGCCCCAGAGAGAACAGAAGAAAAAATTGGAATCTGTGCCCTACCCGTTCTAGGAAAAAATACATTACTACGGCACTTTAACGTGCCTGGACGATATACTCTGATACAAGAAAATGCCCAGTTTACACCCTCAGGCAATGGGAAGTATCCTGCCTAAGGACAAATTAAAAAAAGAAATTAAAGCAGATATTTGTTTTAATTTTCACTATTTAATGTCTTACTTGTGGAAATAGAAATGACCACCTGAAACAAAATTTGAGATATTTAACTATAAAACTGTTATATGTTAATACCTTATAGTCATGTGGTATAATGGGCGACACCTGCTGACAGGTTAGTCTGACTTTATACTCCGGTATGCTATACACAGTCCACGCCCGCGGGTACAGGGCCTGGTATGTGGCCTGGTTCTTGGGGAAACCCCACTCCCAGGAACTGAGGGCTTTACTGGTCCTTTTGCCTGTTAGCACCTTCTGATAGACTGTCTTGCCCTCTTTGCGTATGCAAACAATAAACTGAAATGGAAAATCATGGTTGTAAAACAGAGTTTCCAATATGAATAGTAATGGAAGAATAACTGGTGGCAATACAAATACTAGACCTATCACTGAAGATGATAATGCCCCTGTAAATGATGATATGAGCATCTCCACTTCATACTGATGATTCTCACAAAGTTTGGTGAAAATTCATAGCAGTTATGGAGGAATAGCTTGGAAAGATTTTTTCTGAGAAAATATTCATGGACCAGAACTTGCACTGGAAGGAGAAGTAATTAATGACAGCACTTTTATTTTTGTAAAGAACTATTAACGTACTAGTTTTACCCAATATCCTGATACGATATTGATAATATTTTAAAATAAATGTTTTTAAAGAAGTGTATGTGCATGAATTACCTGCATAAATAATGATTACTCTGAATAACGTCTGAAAGATGGAGCGTTTATTTTAATGAAATTAACAAAGTGTGTACATCCCGCTTTTTATTAACATATGACTTTATGCAGAGTATTTTGTATAATAAACAACATACTATGATACAGAAACACATATATGTGATAATTATTGTACAATAAATGCATATATGTAAGAAAAAAGGCATTTGTAAGGTATCATCTATAAAATATAATTGGGCACCATGTATTAAACGACCGATTTGGAAGCAATTATTTTGGGCGGGAAAACTAGTAGCGCAACCAAGTGGATGCGTCTTTTTACCGAATCGAGTTGATGCGTCACTGATTTACTGTGCATGTCCCGTTTCACTTTATATTGAAACGCTCTGTAGGCAGTCTACTTAATCGAGGACTCAGATGTACGTTACACCCTTACCGGGCGAATTGATGCTTTCATCAATTTTTTCTTGTGGAGAAAATAGTAAGGACAATATTTTTTGTATGAAAATATTCAAAGGAGCCAATAACTCTGTCAAAATTCATCAAAGCACAACAAGAAGTCAATATGCCCATCTCCACTTCATCCTGATGCGTCATATAAAGTTACATGAAAACCCATCAAAGGGTTATGGAAAAATAGCATGGACAAGATTTTTGTGTGAAAATATTGAAAGGGCCATAACTCCATAAAAAAATTAGCGAACCGGAACAGGACGAAAATATGCCCATCTCCACTTCATCCTGATGCGTCTTATTAAGTTTTGTGAAAATCCATGAATGGGTTATGGAAAAATAGCACGGGCAACATTTGTGTTGGAAAATATTCAAATAGCAACAACTCTGACAAAAATCATCGAACAAGAACGAGACGATGTTACGCACATCTCCACTTCATACTGATGCTTCTCCTAAAAATCCATCCAGGGGTTATGGAGAAGTAGCGCGGCTAGGATCTTAAACAGACCAACTGACCAACTGACCGACAGAGTAACTCCTATATACTCACTCAAACTTTGTTTGTATAGGTCTTACAAGAGTAACCTATCATATTAAAAGTTTGATAAAATTACTTTATGAAAATGTTTGGGACTGGTTAACACGACAACAGTGTATTTTTGTCAATATTAGTTCATGAGGGGTTTGTATTCAGAGAGCAGTTGTACATAAAATTATTATTAATTAAAAGCGTAGTTTCACAAAACAAGAATCAGGAAGGGCACACTAGTCCCTTTTAATTACATGCTGGGTTTGTGTGGGTGAGTGGTGGGGATGCACCAAAATTAGCCATGTTGTCAAGATGCCCATGACAAACTATGCCTGTTACAATAGTTAAATAAGATTCTTTTATGGGCCTAGTTGTGGTGTATTTGTACATTGACTATGCAACTGAAACACATTATGACGCTTTTATTCGTATTTTGATTTGACACGCATTATTCTTCTGTGACTTTAAATAACAGGTTTGCAACATAAATCAGCAGGTGCTTAAAATTGTGACATTGCACACATGCTGTACTGTGGGTGTATTTTAATTTCTTTTAAATGCAGCTAGATGATGTTTTAACGAGATTAAACATGACTAGAACTCCGACTGAGTGCGAAAATAAGACAAGATTAGGAGTTTATTTTCTTTGTCATTGATGACTTACTGCATCTGCCTGCACTATGTTGTATTCATACATGCCGGGAACCATCTGGAATCTACAGAACTCCCCTCTATAGCCACGGCCAATGGTTCCTGTTCCTATACCACCCATAGGACAGCCTGAAAACAGTTACAAATTATCTGTAAAAACTCAGTGCCAAACAGCTGTCAAATCTGAAAACATAAAAACTGATATTTTTCAAAAGCAAGATCACTGATTACCTTCACTAAAATTGATATACCTGCCACTAGTTCACCAACATATTTAAGCATCTGTAGTTATACCCATGTTTTTGAAAAAAAGTGTGATGATGTCATCATTCCAAGATTAGCTGCCTCCATTTTGTTCTTTGCAAATTTTCAATAGGTCTTATCTCCTTTATTTTTCATGGCATTCTGATCATTCTTTCATTTTTGTTCAAGGGTTTTCAGTGTCCTTTTAAATAAACCTTGTTTGAAAATAGTGTATCAACCCCTTTAAATACATATGTACAAATGTATTTTTTAAGCTTTACTTTCCATACATGGGCTTATGTGGACAGGGTTTGTAAAGTCCATATGAGGACGATGTCCTTTCATCATACATTTCAGGGGTGTGATGTGTGTACCTGAGTCAGAAAAACAGTAGCCAAATTGAGTCTTATCTATTCATGTACTTAGTAGGCCTCAGTAGCTCCATGGATAAGGGCCTTGGTGTTTAGAGCTACAGACCTCTGCCGCATGTTGGTTCGCTCCCTGACAGAGGCCTATCTGAGGGAAAACTTTATCCTCCATCTCATCTCCCTCTGAGGTTGCTAGTATAATCTATTCTAATACACCCGCACTACATAGCCTAGTGGTTTAAAATATCTTGTTATATTGAACGATATATCACTGTAGTTTTTGCACCGTTAGGAGAATAAGCATTGCGGTATTGGTAATGTATGCATACGTTAGGAGTGTAAGCAAAGCAATGCGAAAGATTTCAGAGTGTGTGGCGTTATTTTCACATTTTAGGGGAGATTAGAATAGAAATTGAACATCGTTTAAGGTGAATTATCTATTAATATATCACGGGTTTGTCGTTCAATTGGTAAACATTATTTATTATTGGTTTACAATTGAACTCAAACCGGTGAGTATTGTATAGATAATTCACAGTATACAATTGTTCTATGTGTAATTAGATTGATTGTGTATATTGCTCGTTAGCGGGGTTGTGGGGGGTGTTAAGGGTTAGTGTTATAGTTAAGATTGTGATCTGGGAAGTATGATATGTCTATAGTATGTTGTTATTAGATGTGTATAGTATCTGTGTGGTATTGGTTAGTATGGTTGTGTATGTGTAATGTAGACTTTGGATTTTTATGTTTATTATCGTATGTAATATGTACACTGTTGGATGGTGAAACTTTAACTAGTTTAGTTCTCGCATATAAAATTACGTTAAAAATTTTAGGTTCAGTGGGTGTTAGTTTAGTATGGTATTTTAGAATTACATGTTGGGTGGATATTGGATTTTTAGTTGGTAGGTGTGATTTGGTTTTGTTGTTGTAGAGTTTTATATTAGATTGTTATGGTTGGGTGGTGTGGAGTTTTGTTTTAGTTTGTTAGAGTTTTGTGTTGATGTGGGTGGGAATTGGGGGGTTATTGGAAGTTGGATGTGGGTGATATTTGTGAGTGTTTGGTATTGTGGTAGTTGATGTATAGTGTTTGTTGTTTGAGTTGTTATTTGAGGAGAGGTGTTTGGTTTGTGGGGGTGGGATAAGAGTGAGGTTTATGGGTTTTTGTTATGATAGAGTTTAGTGTGGTGGGTGTGGAGTGATTGGGGATGTGGGGGGTGTGGGGTTTATAATGATTTGATAGTGTGTTAGGATTGTAGAGGATTTTTGGTGGGGTAGGTAAGATTGGGGGGGGTGGTTGTGGGAAAATTTATTAGGAGGTGATTAGGGATGGGGGGGAGAAGTGTTGGGTGATGTTAGTATGGTTTTTTGTGGGAATTTGGAGTTGATTTGGTTTGAATTTGTTGGGGTTTGGTTGAGTGTGTGGTTTTTATGGGGTGGGGTGTTTGAGTGTGTGGTTTTGGTAGTGATAGATGGGGGGGGATGTTTGGATTAGGGGTTGAGTATGTATGTATAGGTGGGGGGGATTTTATGGTGTAGGTAGTAAGGGTGAATGAGTGGTTTTTTTTGATTTTGAAGGGGTGTGTGGATTGGTGTGGGGGTTAATTTGTAGTGGGGTGATATTGATTGGGATGGGTGTAGTGTATGTTGGATTATAGTGGTGGTGTATGTGGTAGTTTATTTGTAGGTGTGGGTTTTGAGGGATAGGGTGTGAGTTTTGGGGGGGTATGGGGGTAGGATTGAAGTAGGTGTGGGGATGTTTGGTGTGGGTGGGTGGGTGGGGGGGTGGGGGAGTTGGGTATTGTGATTTAGGTTTTTGGTTGGTTGTTGTGTTGTTTTGTATTATTTTTGTGGTAGGGGTTGGTTTTGGGGGGTGTTTTGGGGGGGGGTTTAGGGGGTGGTTATTATTGGGGGGGGGGGGTGGGGGTTAGTTGGTGGGGGGGGGGGGGGGGTTGTGGTTGGGTGGTAGTTGTATGTGTGTTGGTTTTGTTTGTGGTGTTTTGTGTGTGGTGGTTTGGTGGGGGGTTTTTGTTTGTTTGGTTGGTGGGGAGGTTTGTTTGGTGTGTGGGGGGGGGTGGGGTGGTAGTTGTGTGAGTGTATTTGTTGGGGTGTGTTTGTTTGGTTGGAGGGTTGTTGGGGGGGGGGGGGGGTGAGGGGGGGGTGGTGGGAGTGGGTGGGGTGGTGGGGGTGGGGATGGGGGATTGTGTTTGGTTGATAAGTATGTATGTAAGTATTGGTGGGTGTGTTGTAATGGTTGGTGTGTTTGGGTATGTTGGGTGGGTGTGTTGTGGATTTGGGGTGTTGTTTGTGGGTGGGTGTTGTGGAATTTGTTTTGGGGGTGTGGTAGGATGGTTGGTTTTTGGAGGGGGTTGTTGTTGTTGGGGGGGTTTTGGTTAGGGGTTGTGTATTTGGGGGGGGTGGGGGGGGGGTTGGTGTGTTAGGTGGTTAGTGTTGGGGGGGGGTTGTGTTTGTGGGGATGGTAGTAATGTGTTATTGGTTGGTGAGTTTATTGATGTGGTAGTGTAGGGGGGTTGTGTTGGGAGTATTGTTTAAGGGGGGGGTAGTGTTTGGATGGGTTTGGTGGGGTGTTGGGGGTAGGTGTTGGGGTTATGTTGGGGGGTAAGGGTGGGTGGGGGTGTTGGTGTGTATTTTAGGTTAGGGGTGATTAGGGGGGGGGATTGAGGTTGTAATTTTTGGAGAGGTTAGGATATGTTGGGGGGGTAGAGGATGTAGGTGTGGTGTAGGGGGTGGGGGGAAATGTTATTTAGGGTTTGGGTAGTTTAGTTGAGTGGGGAGGAGGGTGGGGTGGGGTATGGGATTTGTAGGTAATTTTGGAATGGGGTTGGTTTGTTTGGGGGGTGTGAGGTGTGTTGTTGTGGGTGTGTAGATTTTAAGGGTTGGTGAGTGTGGGGGGAGAATTGAAGGGAGAATTGGGATTATTGGTTTTATTGAGTGTTGTGGTTGTGTGGGAGGGGGTGGGGATAATGTTTTTAGAAATGGGTGGTGTGGGGGGGGGTGAGTGATGAGGGTGGGAAGGGGAGTGATTATGTGGGGGGGTTGGGGTTATTTTGTGGTTGTGGGTTGTAGGGGGGAGGAGTAATTATTGATTGGTTTGGGGGTTGAGGGTGGGGGGGGGGAGTTGTGGGTGTGGGGTGGGGATAAGGTATAGTTGGAGTGGGGGGATGAGGGGGGGGGTTTTGTGGGGTAAGTGGGGAGGGTTTAGGGTATATATGAGGGATGAGGTAAGATTGTTGGGAGGGTATATGGTGTGTTTTGTTGTGGGTAGGGATGGGAGAATTGGGTGTGAAGGGGATGTGTTAGGGTTAAGGGTTATTAAAAATAGAAGTGTTAGGATGGTGTATATGATGTTGGTGGGTTGTTTGTTTATGGGGGGGTAGGGGGTTGGTGAGGGGGTTGTGTGATAGGGGGGGGGTGGGGATTGGGGTTTATTGTTGTTTGGTGGGGGGGTATTGGGTTAGTATTTAAGGTGTGTGGTTTTGTTGGATAAGGTTTAGTGGGGAGTGGGAGTGGAGTTGGAAAAGTTTTGGGTTTTGTTAATATATGAGGTTTGAGGGGAGGGATGGGGAGGGGGGAGGTAGAGAAGTTAGTGGATGTATGGTATTGTAATTGGGAGGTGGAGAAGTTAGGGATTTTTGGTATGGGGTGTGTGAGGGATTGTGTTATTTGTTGGGGTTTAGTGATGTGGTGGAGGGGGTGTGTTGTGTGGTTGTGTATTAAGATGTGGTGTGTTGGGTGTGTTTGGGGAATGATGTGTAAGAGGGGATGGTGAGTTAATTATGGAGATGTGGAGGGTAGAGTTTTAATTGAAGGTTGAATGGGTGAGTAGGTGAAGTGTTGGGTATGGTTTGTTGTTTAGATTGGGGGGAGTAGGGGGGGGGAGGGAGATGGTATATATGATATAAAGGTTTTGGTGTGTGTTTGTATGAGGAAGATGTTGGTAGGGGTATTTAAAGGGTAATATGTTAAATGGGTGGGGTTGTTTTAGGTTTTTTGTATGGGGGTATGGTTGGGTGGTTTGGGGGGGTGTATAGTGGGGATTTATTGGGGTGGGGGTTTGGTAGAGGTTTTTAGGGTTTTTTTGTTTGTTGTGATTTGGAATGTTTTTGTTTGGTGTGTGTAAGTGGGTTTTGGGGATTTGTTATTTTTGGTGGATGAGTGAGGGGGTTGGTGTATGATGATATAGGGGGGGGATTTTTATGGGGGTGTTAGTATGTGAGGTTTTGTGGGGTGGGTTAGTGGGGAATGGGTGTGATTGGGGTGGGGTTGGTTTGATTGTGAGGGGAGTGGGGGTTTTTGTGATGGGGGGGTGGGGGTGATGTGGGGTATGAGGGGGGGGATAGGTGGGTGGTGTATGGTTTGTTGGGGGGTTAGGGTGGATGGAGGTAATTGGGGGGGGGGTTTGGTTATTGGTTAATGTGGAAGTGGAGTGTTGTGGGGTGGTGTAGGTGTTGACAGTTGGGTTGAAAATGGCGATGGTTGTATTTATTTGTGGATGATGTGGATGTTGATGATGGTATTTGTTTGTTTATAAAGTTTAGTGGGAGTTTGTGAGATAGATGTATGTGGAGTGGATGGGTTTTGAGAGGGGTTTTATGATGAGTGAGGATGGGTTTTTTTGTTTTTGTATAAATATGGTATGATTGGGGATTGGGTATATTGTGTTGATAAGGAGTGTGGGTGGTGGATTTAAGGTGTTGGGTTTGGATATGTTTTGTTTGAGGGGTATTTTATTGTATAGAGTTTATGAGTATGTTGGGGGGATTGGGTGATTGTGATTGTGTATTTGTATAATTTATTAGGAAATGTTTTGTTGTAGTTTGTTAGTTGGTTTATGATGTTGTGGGGATGGGATGAGTGGTATTATTGGAGTTTGGGTGGGATGAAAATAATAGATAAATATATTTAAAGTGATGTTTGGTTTTTGGTTAGTGGTGGAAAGTAAGTGTTAGGGGGGTTTGGGTTAGTTTAGTAGAGGTGGGTTGGTTGTTGTTGTGGTGGTGGTTATTCGAGAGATGTTGTAGTTTAACAAGATTGTTCTGTTTGTGATTTTTGTATAGGGGTGGGAGGGGTTAATGGAATTATGGGGAATGTTTGGTTGGGTGATTTAGTGGTTTTTGTTGTGGTGTAGAGTGTTTTAATTGTATTTATTGGTTGTGTGGTTGGTGTTGTTGGGTAGAGGGAGGTATTGGGGGGGGATGTGGGGTAGGGGTGGGTTGTGAAGTGACAGAATTAGTGAGTAATGTTAAAAGGGGTTGGTGTGGGGTGGTGTTGATATGGTGATGTGTTGGTGAGGTTGGGGAGTTATGAGGTAGAGGGAGGTGGGGTTAGTGTGGTGGGGGATTGTGGGGGGGATTGGTGTTTGTGGGGAATTATATTTGGTGAATAGGTGTTTGGGTTGTATTAAAATTGATGGGGTGGGGTTATATTTAGGTTTTAATGATGTGGTTGGGTGTGGGGATTGGGTGAGGGAAGGGTAAGGGAGAGTTTGGGTGTGGGTTGGTGGTGGTGGGAAATGTATTGTGGTGATATATTTTATGAGTGGGTAATGGAGTTGGGTGGGGAATGTTTAAAGTGGGTTGGTGTGGATGTGGTTTAGGTAGTGGTAGAGTGATGGTGTTGTGGTGTTGGGATTTGGTAGGAGGGTGTGGGGGAGGGGTGTGGTTTGGTGTATGTGGTGGTGGGAAAGGGTGTTTTGGGTGATTTTATTTTTTGTTGGGAAGGTAGTGTGGGAGAATATTGTTTTTTTGTGTGGTTTGAGTGATTGTGAGAAGGGTTGGGGGTTAGGTATGAGTGGTTGACGAGTGGTTTGAGTAATGATTATGTGAGGGGTATTGTGTTTTGGTTTAGGTATGGATGATGGTTTTGATGGGTAGATTGATTAGAGTGGAGGGTTTTTTAGATGAATATGGGGGGAGAGTAGTTGGGGGAAAGAAATTTTGGTTGTGGAGTAATTTGAGGGTGAGGTTGTTGTAAGGGGTGAAATTGGTTGTTGGGGGTTGTTGGGTGTAAGGTATTTGAATTGAGTGAGGTTATGGTTGATGGGTTGGGTATTGTTGGGTTGATATTATGTTGGGGGGGTTAGGGTGATGTGTGGTGGGGGTGTTGTTTATTTTTTAGGAGGATGTTTTGGATGTTGGGTTGGTTTTTAGGTGGTGTATAGAGTGGGGGTTGTTTGGATGGTTTTTTTAATGAATGAGGGATGTAGGGTTGTAATTGGGTTGATTGTTGGTGTGGGATGGTTGGATTGATATGTTATAGTGAGGGTTTTTATGGGTTGGGTGTTTTTGGTGATTTTAGGTTGATGGTTTGGGGGGTTTTTAGGTGTAGGGTTGTGGGAGGGTGTATTTTTGTATTTGGGAGGGATGGGTTGGTAGGAGAAGGAATGTGATTGGGTGGATGGGAATGGTGTGTGGGGAGATTTTTTTGAGGGAATTGAGTTGGAATAATGTTAGGAGTGGTTGGGGGTATAATTTAGGGTGGGGTTTGATGATGGTGGGTTGGGTGTGGAGATAGTGATGATGTGGTATGGGGATGTGTGATTATGATGGGTGTGGGAGTGGTTGGGGGTTGGGAATAATGGGTTGGAGGAATGGTAGTGGATGTGGGGTTTAGAGGGG